>CAUYQU010091785.1:0-23649 GCA_963574635.1 Cheracebus regulus
TTTGTTGGTTTAAAGTCTATTTTATCAGAGACTAGGATTAACAATTTAGTAAAACAAAAGGTTGATGAGGAAACCAAAGATCACAAGAATTCAAAGATATTATTTTTTTCATGGGCATGACTGTAACACCTGGGGAGGTGCATTTTGATTTTGATAATAAAATTCCTTTAAAAATGCAAACAAGTAAATACTATATAAGTTAGAATAATGATTGTCTATGGGAGAAAGTAGCAACTTGTGACTGGCATAAGGCACAGGGATTGGTTTTCTAGGGTAAATTACAAAGTTCTATTACTTAACCTGATGATGTTTACAGGGATTTTTACATTATACTCACTCATTAGGGCACAAAATTATTTAGTGTTTTTTTTCCCCTGAATCTGTGTTATTTATTTATTTGTTTATTAATTTATTTTGAGACAAAGTCTCCCTCTGTTGCCCAGGTCAGAGTGCAGTGTGGCAAGATCATGGCTTACTGAATCCTCTGCCTTCCAGGCTTAGGCTATCCTCCCACCTCAACCTCTCCAGTAGCTGGAACCACAGGTGCTTGCCACCACACCAGGCTAATTTTTATATGTTTTGTAGAGTTAGGATTTTTCCATTTTGCTCAGGCTGGCCTCAAATCTGAGCTCGAGCAATCCACCCACCTCAGACTCCCAAAATGCTGGGATTACAGGTGTAAGCCAGCGCACCTGGCCTGTGTCTTACTTTGCAATAGAAATGTAGTAAGTATGAACAATGAAGAAATAGAAAATATGAACAGACAAAAAAGAAGTAAAGATATTAAATTGGTAATCAAGGACTTCTTAACAAAAAGAGCCCAGGATCATTGGCTTACTGGTAAATTCTAACAAACATTTAAATAAGAATTAATGCCAGTAATAATTAAACTTTTATAATGATTTAGAAAGGAGAAAATACTTCCAAACTCATTCTATGAAGAGAGCATTACACTGATACCAAAGCCAGACAAAAACTCTACAAGCAAAAAACAAAATTGGAAAGAAAAAATGAATTCTCTATGTTTACAGATGACCTTATCATATATGTAGAAAACCTAAAAGACTTCACCAGAAAACCACTAAATTAAAACTAATACATGAATTTGATAAAATTGCAGAATAAAAAACCAACATACAAAAGCCAGTTGCATTACAATGCACTATCAATGAACTATCCAAAAAGGAAATTAAGAAAACAATCTGATTTACAATAGCATAAATAAAAACAAAATAAATAGGCATAAACTTAACCAAGGAAGTGAAGGTTGGTATACTTGAAACTATAAAACATTGATGAAATAAATTGAAGACACAAATACATGGAAAGATTTTCTATGTTTATAAATTGGAAGAAAAGTAATATTGTTGAAATGTCCATAGTTCTCAAAATAATCTACAGATTTGATGTAATCCTTGCCAAAATTTCAATAGTTTTTTTCAAAGAAGTAGAAAACACAATCCTAAAATTTGCATAGAATTGCAAAAGCCCCAGAGAAGCCAAAGCAATCTTAGATAGAAAAACAAACATGGGGGCATCACACTTCCTAATTTAAGATAATATTACAAATCTATTATAATCAAAACAGTATGGTACTTACATAAAAACAGACACATAGACCAAAGAAACAAAATAGAGCCCAGAAATAAACTCACACATAGGGTCTACTGATCTCTAACAAAGGTACCAAGAGTACATAATGAGGATAAAGAGAAAGAATGGTCCCTTTAATAAATACTGTTGGGAAATTTGATATCTTTGTGTAAAAGGATAAAATTGGAACTTTATCTTACCCCAACACTGAAAGAATCAACTCAAAATAATTTAAAGATTAAATATAAGATATGAAATTCTAAAACATCTAGAAGGAAACATAAGAAAAAACCTCCTTGATATTGAGTGTTCTTGTCAACATTTTTTATATGATCTCAAAAGCACAGACAACAAAAGCAAAAATAAATAAGTTGAACTCTATCAAACTCAAAAGCTTTATACTTCCAGGGAAATAATGAATAAAATGAAAAGGCAACCTATAAAATGAAAAAAAGAATTTTCCAACCATATATAATAAGGGGTTAATATTCAAAACATAAAGAACCCATAGAACTCAATAGCACAAAAAAAAATAACCAAATTAGAAAACAAGCAAATGACTTGAATATACATTTTTACAAAGAAGAGATACTAATGAATAATGGATATATAAAAAGTGCTCAACATAACTAATCATCAGGGAAATGCAAATCAAAATCACAAGGAGATATTATCTCTGTTAAGATGGCTGTTACAAAACAAACATTCAACCAACGTCTTGGCAAAGATGTAGAAAAAAGGGAATCCTTGTAGGCTGTTGGTTGCAAAGTAAATTGGTATGACCAGCATAAAAAAAAAAGGTATGAAGTTTCCCTCAAAAAGTTGAAAATAAAACCATCATATGACTCAGCAATCCTACTTCTGTGCATTTATTTTTTAAAAAATTGAAATCAGTATTCCTAAAAGATATATGAACTCTATGTTCATTGCAGCATTATTGACAATAGTCCAGATACAGAAGTAACATCAATGCTTATGGATGGATGAATTAATAAAGAAATTGAGATATATACATGCATGGAATATCATTAAGCCTTAAAAAGGAGAAAATCCTGCCATTTACAACAACATGATTGGACCTGGAAGATATAATGCTAAGTAAAATAAGACAGACATTGAAAGACAAATTCTTGTATTTGTCTTTACTTATTTGTATGTGGAACCTAAAATGGTCAGCTTCATATAGATAGAGAGTAGAATGATTGTCACTAGGAGGTTGGGAAACGGGCAAATTGGGAGAAGCTAATCAAAGTACATAATGTTTCAGTTATGCACAGTGAGTAAGTTCTAGAGATCTAAAGTAAAGTACGGTGACTCCAGCTAATAACACTGTCCTATATACTTGAAACTTGATAAGAGGGTAAATCATAAGTGCTCTCATCACATGCATACAAACAAAAACATAGTAAGTAAATATGAAAATACAGAACTGTATTCATAAATTATATAACATAAAAATATATTTAAAAGATATAAATAACCTAAACCAACACAAGAAAAAAATAAAATAGTAAAATAGCTATTAATATTATAGGGAGGAGTATATAGAATACATACAATCATCTTCAATATTAGCAAATCAAATGTAGTAGTATATGCAAAGGATAATATACTACAATCAAGTGCTGTTAATCATAGAATTGTAAGATCAGATTAAAATTTGTAACTCCAAAAATATAATTTACCATATTAACAGATTTAAAAAATAAGATCATATGATTATCTCAATAGATACGGAATAGGAATTTTACAAATTTCAACATTAATTGTTGATGAAAACTCCTAGTAGACTAGTGTTATCAGAAGAATTTCTGTTAAACAATGCTTATGAAAGGCATACACTGTTATGAAATGGTGAAAGCCAGTGTGACCTTCTACAACCCAAGATTGGAAACAAAAGCAAGGATACTCCTTGTTATCAGTTATATTAGTTTAGTATATTAAATATTTTAATATGTTATTACATAGCATAATATATTTTAATAAAATATACTAAATATTTCACTGGAGCTCCTAAACAATGTGATAAAGATTAAAATAAGTAAGAAATACACATATTAGAAAGGAAGATATTAAAATGTCAAGATTTTTTGTAGTCATATATGAGATCACATATATATAAAATACCAAGGACTCTCAAAAAATTTATTAGATGTAACAAGTGAATTTAGCATTGGGCACAGTATACAGGATCAACATATAAATATCAATTATATATTTAATACAAGAAATAAACAATTATAAAATGAAATAAAAAGTATTTCTAGCAGTGCCAAAAAGCTTAAAATATTTAGTAACAAAGGTATCAAAAGAGATATGTAATCCCCCTAAAGAGTTGGGCAAAATCAAGTGTTTGTAAAGACATGGATATAAACATACTAATATAAAATGGCACTTTCATACTAATATAAAATGGCACAATTCCCTCTGAAAACCCTTTGGAAGTTTCTTACAAAATTTAACATGTACTCATCACACAATCCAACTATTTCACTCTTAGGTATTTACCCCAAAGAAATAAAGACATAACTTGGCTTGAAGATTTGTACACAAGGGTATATCCCAGAAAATTGCTGGGATAAATTACATATCTAATTGTATAGAAAAATATGACATACTCATGAAAAATATGACACACTCAATATTGTTAAGATGACAATTCTTCAAAATTGATCTAGGGTTTCAATACAATACTGATCAAAATGCAAGCACATAATTTTTAAAGACATTTTTAAGCGTATTCTAAAATTATTTAGAAAATGCAAAGAACCTACAATGACCAAAATCATTGTGAAAAAGAACAAAATTGAAGGATTCTCACTACCCCATTTCAGGGTTAGTATAGGCATGAAATTTGCATCATGATAGATATATACATCAGTAGAACAGAACAGACAATAGAGTCCAGAAATAAACCTACATGTGCAAGGTCAGTTTGTTTCAACAAACCTGCCTATGTATTTAATGAGGAGAAAGATAATATTTTAAAATGCTGGAGCTAGAAAAGCAGGATAATCTTTTGGGAAAATAAATAAATAAATTTTGATCTTCACTTTGCACCATACAGAAATAACTCAAAATCAGTTCCAGACCTACAGTCATAAGCTAAAAGTTTACACCTTCTAGAAGAAAATATAAGGAGAAGTATTCATAAAATTGAGTATGTAAATATATCTTACATAGGAAACAAAACACACAAAGTATAAGGTTAATAATAATATAATGTACTTCAGCAAAATTAAAAACTTCTTCCCTTCAAAAGACACCTCATTCATAAAATGAGAAGTCAAGCTACAGAGTAGGAAAAATATTGTCAATATGTGTATCAGCCAAAGCACTGGTATCCAAATTATATAAAGAATTTCTACAATTCTATAATATAAAGACAAATAATCAATTTTTAAAAAGTAATCAAGAGATTTGAATAGATATTTCACAAAAGACAACATAGAAATGGCAACATAAAAAGACAACATGAAATTGTGTTCAACATTACTAGTGATCAGGAATAAGCAAATGAAAACCAAAATGACATACTATTACACAACCCTCAGGATGTTTAAAAATAGACAAAATCAAATGTTTGTAAAGACAGGAAGCAATGGAAACTCTCATACTAATACAAAAAGGCACAATATCCTCTGAAAACATTTTGGAAGTTTCTTATGAAATTAAACATATAGTTACCACACAATTCAACGATTCAACTTTTAGGTATTTACCTCAGAGAAATAAAGACATAACTTGGCACAAACATTTGTCCACAAAAGTTTGCGATAGCTTTATTAATAATAAACTTTAACTAGAAACATGTTAAGTGTCCCTCAATAAGTGAATGGATAAATAAATTTTGGTATAACCCTAGGACAAAATATTACTCAGCAATAAAGAGTAATGAGCTACTGATACCCACAATGGCTTGGTTCAATCCCAAAAATATTGTGAGAAAAAGATGGCAGATGGCACATACTGTACAATTCCACCTATGTTGATTTCTAGTACAAGAAAAATGACTCAATGGTGACAAAAAGCAGTCTGCTGGTTTCCAGAGGCCAGAGGTTGGGGAACTGATGGCAAAAAGATAAGAGAAAAAAATTTTTTGGTGATGGAAATATCTTACTGATTATACAATTAATAGAACATTGATCATGTGGATGACTAGAAAGGTGTATATATTGGTCAAAACTTATCAAAGTCTATATTTTACATGACTACATTTCATTTTGTGTGTTTACTTTAATACATTCTGATTTTTAAAAATCAGTAGTCCAAACAAGTAATAGGAGAAGAATAATGCACCTGTGCAATTGTTAACTCCCTTGATACCACTGTTACACCTTCCAGCAATACGGTCAGAATCAGCAGAAATACATTAAATGAAACTATGCTGCTTCATCTGTTCTACAAGAAAGCCATTTACTGAAAATTGCTGGACAAGAATAAGGTCAAACCAACTCTTATGGTGGCTTTTGGAATTGTTTTGAGTTCTTAGATGTGTGGAAACATGCTGCTTTAATTTCTTGCTTTGGCCCTTACTGTCACCCCAAGGAAGGAAGTTCTATCCAGCTCAATAGGGATCCTGAATAGAGAAAAAAAATGAGTGAATAATTGAATAAACAGCCAAGAATTATCAGACAATTGAGAACAATTGCCACATATCAGAGAAAATAAGGAATAAAAATTTTTTTAAACTGTCTCGGCAAACAAAAGATATTTTTAATTGTACTTTTAAGTAAATTTTAATTCTAATTAAAATGCACTCAAGAACATATTCCATTAACAAATATAGAACAGGACGAGGTGCAGTGGCTTACACCCATAATTCCAGCACTTTAGGAGGTCTAGGAAGGAGGATAGCTTGAGTCCAGGAGTTAGAGACCAGTCTGAACAGCATTGAGACCCCTGTCTCTACAAACACTACGAAGATTAGGCAGGTATGATGCCATGCACCAATAGTCCCAGCTACTCAGGAGGCTGAAGTGAGAAGATCACTTGAGCCCCAGAAACAGAGGATGCAGTAAGCCAAGATTATGCCACTGCACTCTAGCCTGGGCAACAGAGTGAGACCCTGTCTCAAAAACAAAAATTAAACAAACATAGAATAGTGCCCTATGTAAAATGCACAATCAGAACACAAGGAAAAGTTCATGGCAATTTTAAAACAGAAAGTCAAATAAAAAATTCAAGTTTGGAATATATTTAAGAAATTATCTCAAATTAAATTTATTTAATGATTTATTCATTTAGTATTTACTATCAACTAGTTTTTGCTTGTCTTTACCTGGGACTGTAAATAATGTAGTGAAAAACACAAACCATTACACACTACATATGGGACTTTTAATTCTGGGACTCCATGGGGACAAATAGACAATTTGATGCATAACATGAGGTCAAAAAGTGATAAGGGCTATGAAGAAAACTAAAGCAGGAAAAGGACATAGAACAAGAGGAAAATGTTAATTCAAAGAAACTCTTGTAGATGAACTAATATAAAAGAAGAAAGATACTAGCCATGTGAAGCCTAGAGAAGGTGTTTGTTGAGTCATAGTCACATTTCGAGAGGAAAAAAAAAAAAATTCTTGTTACTGAACCAACCGGAAGATCACTGTGGCTAGAAAAGAACAAGCTAAGGAGATGACAATGGGAGGGAAAGATAGAGAGAAAGGCAAGGTGTTGAAAAGATTTGTATTTTCTTACTAGTGTGATGGGAAATCCTTGGAGCAGAAAGTCATGGCCAGTGTATGTGTGTGTGTATGTGTGTGTGTGTGTGTGTGTGTGTGTGTGTTGACTTTTTAAAAATAGCCATTCTGACTGGTGTGAAAATATGTATATATATACATTCCAATGTGTATTTTAGATTCAAGAGATACATGCACAGTTTGTTACCTGAGTATATTGTGTGATGCTGAGGTTTAGAGTATAAGTGATCTCCTTACCCAGGTACTGAGGATGGTAGCCAATAGTTTTGCCACCCTTCCCCTGCTTTCCCTCCCCAGCTTCTAGTAGTCCTCACTATTGTTGTCATGGTTATGTTCATAACAGCCCCATGTTTCGCTCTCACTTAGAAGTAAGAACACACAATATTTGGTTTTCTGTTCTTACATTAATTCACTTAGGACAATGGCCTCTAGCTGTATCCATGTTGCTGCAAAGGACATGATTTCATTCTTTATTACGGTCATGTAGCATGTTTTGGTGTATATGTACCACATTTTTAAATATCATCTACCATTGATGAGTACCTAGATTGATTCCATGTATTTTCTATTGTGAATACGGTTGCAGTGAACATGTGAGTGAATGTTTATTTTTTATAGAACAATTTGTTTTCTTTTGAATATATACCCAGTAATGGGATTGTTGGGTTGGTGTTCCAAGTTCTTTGAGAACTCTCCAAACTAATTTTTACACTGGTTGGACTAATTTACATTCCCACTGACAGTGTATAAGCATTCCCTTTTCTCTTCCGCCTCATAGAATCTATTGTTTTTTGACTTTTAAAAAATAGCCATTCTGACTGGTGTGAGATGGTATTTCATTAGGGTTTTGATTCATAGTTCTCTGATGATTCGTGATGCTGAGTATTTGTTCATGTTTTTTGGCTGCTTATATGCTTTCTTTCAAAGGTATCTGCTCAGGTCCTTTGCCCACTTTTTAATGGGGTTACTTGGTTTTTTGTTTGTTCAATTGTTTATGTTCCTTATAGATTCTAGATATGCATTTGCTGGATGCATTGTTTGTAAATATTTTCTTTCATTCTGCAGGCTGTCTGTTTACTCTGTGGATAGTTTCTTCTTCTACTGTGCAGAAGCTGTTTAGTTTAATTAGATCCCACTTGACAATATTTGTTTGGCTACAATTGCTTTTCAGGACTTTGTCATGAATTCTTTCACAAGGCCAAGGTTCAGAATGGTGTTTTCTAGGTTTTCTTCTAGAATTCTTGTAGTTTAAGGTTTTAAATTTAAATCTTTAATCCATTTAGAGTTAATTTTTATATATGGTGAAAGGTATGGTACCCATTTTATTTCTCTGCATATAGCTAGCCAGGTATCCTAGCACCATGTATTGAATAATGAGTCCTTTTGCCATTGCTTCTTTTTGTTGACTTTGTTGAAGATCATATGACTGTAGGTGTGTGGCTTTATATCTGGGTTCCTAACCTGTTCCATAGTATAGAGACAGTCTGTATGTCTGTTTTTATACCAGTACCATGCTGTTTTGGTCACTGTATCTTTATAGCACAGTTTGAAGTCAGATATTATAATGCCTCCAACTTTATTCTTTTTGCTTAGGATTTCTTTTGCTATTTGGGCTCCTTTTTGTTTCCATAGGAATTTTAGAACCATTTTTTCCAAATTCTACGTAAAAGTCATTTGTAGTTGCATAGGAATTACACTGAATCTGTACATTGCTTTGGGCAGTACAGCTATTTTAACAATGTTTATTATTTCTATTCATGAGCATGAATTTTTGTTATTTGTTTCTGTCATCTATGATTTATTTCAGCAATGTTTTGTAGTTCTTATATAGATATTCATCTCCTCGGTTAGATTCATTCCTAGGCATTTTATACTTTTTGTGGCTCTTGTAACGGAGATTTTTTTTTATTTGTCTCTAAGATCAATCATTATTGACATATAAAATGCTTTTGATTTGTGTTCACTGATTTTGTATCTTTAAACTTTACCAAAGTCATTTATCAGTTCCAGGAGCCCTCTGACAGAATCTTTAGGGTTTTCTAGGTAGAGAATCATATCATTGGTGAAGAGAGATAGTTTAACTTTTTATTTTTCCATTTGGATGCCTTTTATTTTTTCCCTTGCCTGATTGCTCTGGCTAGATCTTTCAGTACTATGTTGAATGGGAGTGGTGAGAGTGGATTTCCTTGTCTTATTCTAGTTATCAAGGGGTGTGCTTACAGTTTTTGCCCATTGGCTGTGAGTTTGCAATAGATGGGTCTTATTATTTGGGATATTTACCTTTGATGCCTGATTTCTTGAGGGTTTTTGTAATAGTTGGGGTTCTCTAAAGGGACACAACTAATAGGATATATGTATATATGAAAAGAAGTTTATTAAGGAGAATTCACTTACATGATCACATGGTGAAATTTCACAATAGGCCCTCTGCAAGATGAGAGAAAGGAAGCCAGTAGTGATTCAGTCAGGGTCCCAAAATATCAAAAGTTGGAAAGCCTACATACAGTGCAGGCTTTAGTATGTGGCTGAAGATCTGAGAGCCCCTGGCGAACCACTGGTATAAAAGTTAAAGAGTCCCAAAGCCAAAGAACCTGGAATCTGATGTTTGAGGGCAGGAAGCATTCAGCACAGGAGAAAGATGAAGGCCAGAAGACTCAGCAATTCAGCTCATTCCACCTTCTTCTGCTTGCTTTTTCTACCCATGCTGGCAGCCGGTTGGATAGTGCCCATCCAGATGGAGGGTGGATATGCCTCTCCCAGTCCACTGACTCAAATGTTAATCTTCTCTGGCAATACCCTCATAGACACACCCAGAAGTAATACTTTGTATCCTTTCACACAATCAAGCTGACACTTAATATTAACCATCACATTTTTTTATCAAGAAAAGACTATAGATTTCATCAAAAGCCTTTTCTGCATCTATTGATCATATTGTTTTCATTTTTAATTTTGTTTATGTAGTGAGTCATATTTATTAATTTGCATATGTTGAACCAACCTTGCCTTTCAGAAATGAAACCTACTAAATCAGGCTATTAAATTTTTGATGTGCTTGCTGTTGAACTCAGTTTGCTAATATTTTGTTGAGGATTTTCATTTCTATGTTCATTAGGATATTGGCCTGTAGTTTTCTTTCTTCGTTGTGTCTTTGCCAGGTTTGGATATCAGGGTGATGTTGGCTTCACAGAATGAGTTATCAAGGAGCCCCTCCTTCTCAAATTTTTGGAAAAGTTTCAGTAGAGTTGGTACCAGCTCCTTGGCTTTGTGATTCCATCTGGTCCAGAGCTTTTTTGGTTGGCAGGTTTTTTATTACTGATTAAATTTTAGAACTTGATATTAATCTATTGAGTGTTCTAATTTCTAAATGTCTCCCTGTTTTATTGTAGGAGATAGTGTGTTTCCAGGAATGTATCCTTTTATTCTAGATTTTCTAGTTTATGTAATAGAGTTGTTCATAATAGTCTCTGAGGGTGTTTTACATTTCAGTGGGATCAGTTATAAATTCACCTTTGTCATTTCTGATTGTGCTTATTTGGATCTTATCTCTTTTTTTCCTTTGTTAATCTAACTAGTGGTCTATTGATCTTAATTGTCTTTTCAGAGAATGAACTTTTGGTTTCATTGATTTTTTTGGTATGGATTTTGGGTCTCAATTTTGTTTACTTCCACCCTGATTTTTTTTCTTCTCTTCTAACTGGGATTATTTTATTCTTGTTGTCCTTGTTCCTCTAAGTATACTGTTACATAATTAATTTTATATCTTTCTGACTTTTTGAGGTAGGTATGTAGCACCCAAAAGATAGCAGAGGTTATAGTGCTTCCTCTTAACATTGTTTTTGCTGCATTTCAGTGGTTTTCATATGTTGTGTCTCTGGTTTTCAATTATTTTAAATAATTTTTGATTGTCATTTTCTGTTTATGCCTCAGTATGTAGAATTGACAGTAGATAAACAATAGCTGAAATGTTAAGACCAATTAGAAGGTTATTGCAGTCACCTCAGTGACAATTACAGTGACTATGGCCAGGGTGTTAGCAATAGGATAAGTGTGACATAGATAAGTGATGCCAGTCTTTTAGATGTAGAGATAACATAGATCAGATGTAGAATATGAGAGAACAAACAATACTCTTTATACTTGTGAATTAAACAGTAAAGTAAAATTGGTGTTGCTGTTGGTAATAGGGAAAATCATAAGTCAAACTCTGCTAGCAGAAATTATTTTTGTTTTGGATATATAATGTGGAATGTAACTATTAGATATTTAGGGGGACAATAGAAAGCTTATGTAAAGGAAAGTAATAAAGGAAACAAATATATAGATAGAAAGAGAGGCAAGACACATGGAGAACCAATCCTCAAAATTTAGCATTTAACTCACTGAAGTTCCAGGATAAAATCAGCCACATTATTATCATAGTCATTAATGCTGATCAAGAGACATATCAGACATGCTGCTTTCTAATAACTTGTTAGAATTTCACTTCCTGGCCTCTTTTAAGTTGGGTAGGGGATGTAACCAGTTCAGGCAAAAGTATTGCTAATATAAGTGAAAGGAGTTACTGTGACACATTTAATTTCTAGTTAAAACCATCCAGTGTCTTATTTTCTTTCCCTAGGCATGGCAACTGACCAAATCTCTGCTGCTGCTTGCTCCTGCAGTCTTGTTCTCAGTGACAATAAACAAAACCATCTTCTCTTGTGATTGATCCATGATGGGCATGAAGTAACAATGAGAATAAATCTATGCTGTTTTAAGACACTGATATTTGGAACTTATTCTTGCTATTACAGAATAAACTCATCTATTCTGACAGAATGAACTATTACTCAAAGAGAGAAGAAAAAGGACATTTTGGACTCACAGTGGCTCAACTATCTTATTTCCTGTGCCTCTGTTCTTAAGATATTACTCAAATGTGCTTCAGGAAAATGAGAGAGCAAACCACAAAAGAAATGATGAGATCTGAAAAACTGTAGCTCTATCTCAGTAAAATAAAAAAGGGAAGTCTCAGCATGGGCAGGAGAACAGAGGGCAAAAGAAAAGAGAACTCTGGGTCAGGCATTGTGGCTCATATCTGTAATCCCAGCAGTCTGGGAGGCCCAGGTGGATGGATCACAAGGTCAGGAGACAGAGAACATCCTAGCCAACATGGTGAAATCTCATCTTTATTAAAAATACAAAAATTAGCTGGGTGTGGTGTCTCATGCTTGTAATCCAGCTACTCAGGAGGCTGAGGCAGGAGAATTGTTTGAACCCAGGAGGCAATTTCGCCACTGCACTTTAGCCTGGCAACAGATCAAGACTCCATCTCAAAAAAAAAAAAAAAGAAATGAGGACTCTGGGAAAATAGAATACTATACAAAAGAGAGTATTATTGAATTATTAGAGGAACTTAGAAATATGACAAAAAAAAAAAAGAGGGGGGAGTGTATGAGAAACACTACTGATATTACTTGGCTCTGTGTCCCACCCAAATCGTCTCTCAAATTGTAATTCCCGTATTTCTAGGGAGGGACGTGTAACCCCCAGGGGTCGAAGGAGGGAGGTGACTGGATTTTTTTTTTTTTTTTTGAGAAAGAAAGAAGAATCAAAGAGAAGAAGAATAAAAGAGAGAAAGAAAGAGAAAGAGAAACGGGGAGAGAGAACAAAAGTCTTGCTCCTTTCCTCAGGATTTCATTTAAATCTGTGAAATGCTATGCAATTACTAAAAAGTGATTTATTTCCTATTATGTCGTCCCTTTTAGAATAGGTGTGATATCATATTGAAAAAAATATATGTTTTGTGGATATGGGGTGATGAGTTCTGTAAATATTTATTAAATTTGCTTGTCCTATATCTGAGTTCAAATCGTGGATGCCCTTATTAATTTTCTGTCTTGTTGATCTAACAATATAGTGTTAAAGTCTCCTGCAATTATTGTGTGGGAGTCTAAGTCTCTATATAAGTCGTTAAAAACTTGGCTTATGTATCTGGGTGCTCCTGTATTGGGTGCATATGTATTTAGAACCATTAGCTCTTATTGTTACTTTGATCCTTTTACCATTATATAATGTCTTTCTTTGCTTCTTTTAGTCTTTGTTGCTAATATAATTTATTTTATCAAGGAATAAAATTTCTACTCCTGTTTTTTTTTTGTTTTGCTTTTTTTTTTTTTTTTCTCTCCAATTGACTGGATCTTGGGATGGTTTCCCCCATGCTGTTCTCATGATAGTGAGTGAGTTCTCACGTGATCTGATCGTTTTATAAGGCAGTTTTCTCTGCTCTTGCTCACTCTCTCTTGCTGCTTCGTGAAGAAAGTGCTTGCTTCCTCTTCGCCTTCAGCCATGATTTTAAGTTTCCTGAGGTCTCCCTATCCTCAGGAAATTGTGAGTCAATTAAAACCTCTTTTCTTTATAAATTACGCAGTTTCAGGGAAATTCTTTATAGTAACTTCCAACTTCCTACTCATTCTGTTGATAGATTTCGACACACTGGCATAAATTATTTATGATTATTTATTTATTTTCTCATCAGAATAGTCCTATGAAATATGTTTTATTTTCAATCCAATTTTAAAGATGAAGAAACAAATATCCTGAATAACTTGTTGAAAGTAGCATAATTAGTAAGTATTAAAGTATCATTTAAACTCAAAGAGTAGTTACATTTCAAGTACTTTTTACCTCGGAGTTAGAAATATGAACAGAAACACAAGTAAAGGTATGGTTTTAATACCAAAAACACTAAACTGTGGTATTATTGTAAACATTATGGGTTTTCTTTTCAAAGGTGACATTTATTCTAAGTAAAATGGAGGTGATAAAACAAGAAAAATGAAAAAAAAATGCATTCAGTACATAGTAGTTGCTCTGTAGCGAACACTTTACATGATCATAATATAAATTCAGATTATTGTTCAATTATAAAATTGCCCCATTGATAAAATACCAAAGTCTAAATTTTAATTACGAAACTAAATTTAAATGCTAGCAGTCTATGAATATGTAAATACTTCTTATATAATGAAGGTAGTGTTACAAATCAATTAGCAACATGTACTCTTCAATAAATGCTGCTGGGAACTTGGTTGTCCATATGGAACAAAAATAAGTCCAAATAAAATTGGACTTAGATGAAGATAAAGTGGATTTTTAAAACTTCATAATATTTAGAAGAAAATAAAGAAAAATATTATGACCCTATGTTATCAAATTATTTCTTAGCTAAGGTACCAAAAGCACACATGATGAAGAAAAGGGTGCTAAATTTGTCCATAATAAAATCAGAAACATTTGCACACTAAACAATACTCCAATAAAGAGGAAAAAGCAAATAACGAGAAGAGATATTTGCAATGCAAATAATTACTAAAAAATTAGCATATAGAGTACATAAACAATTTTAACAAATCAATAAACCTATAGGATGTTGGAGAAAGAAAGCAAGCAGCAATTCACAAGACAAAAGCATAAATGGCAAAGAATAAATGAAAAAAGTATTTTGTTTGCCTTGTGTGTGTGTATGTGTGATAAACAGAAAATAGTTAAAGTAGTGAACTCACACTTCAGCTTTGAGGAACTTTTTTCTAATAGAAGACATCTTTGTGAAATTTATACTGTGTATAAAGTATCTGACCTATAGATAAAAATGTACAGAGCTTAATTCTCTTTTCCAAATTGGGAATAATAATGGCATCTAAATATAACAGGTTGCTTCCCTGGAAAAAAGATTTCCAGAAGGAGTTTGGTATGCAAGAGATTTACTGAAGAGTGCTCTTGGAATCAACATCTATGAAAAAAGAGTGGGGAGAAAGCAGGAGTGAGCAGAAAAAGAAAGCATGTGACACAGATTTAAGGTTAAATTTGGCCAAGCCCAAGGGGACCTCTGGAGCTAGAATGGTTTTACAGAACTCTCTAGAATTGGGCTGAGATTACCAGAACTTTTTGTGCAGGCATTAAGCAGTTATTAGATGAGAGCTATCTTGGGAAAAGACATGGCCTTGGATGAGGCAACTGTCTGCAGCTGAGTCAATTACTGTAGGCGCTGACAGGCAAATACTTCTGCCTACTACTACATTCCTTTTACTGTGGGCAACAAGTCCTTCCCAGAAAGGAGATCTGGGTGGCACATTACATCTGTCTCATAAGATTGTGGTAGTTAGGAGAGAGAGGGAGAGAGAGAATGAATGAGAGGAGAGAGAGAGATAATTAATGAGAGGAGAGAGAGAGAGAGACAGAGACAGAGACAGAGATAGAGACAGAGATTATACAAAGTATTGGTTTACAGTCAGGACTATGTAAGTGTTGGCTGTCACTATTAAGCAAGCAGCCGACCCCATGTGAAATGTAATGTCTCTATAGAAGGAACAGATGAGCCTGTAGAAAATTTGGAGGAGTGGAGAAAGAGGTTAGAGTGAACATTTATTATCATAACATTCTTGAAGAGTATTCTTCTTCTTTTCCAACCATGTAGTTCCAGAGGAGCTGTGAAGCATAACACCCCATACCCTCCACTAACTCCTGCACGGAATAGGCACTGATTTTCCTTGGGCTGAGGATAGAACTGCTTCTTCTAATACTGAGCCTTATCTGATCTTCATGAAATACAATGTGAACCATTTTGTATGGAACTTCATTTCCCATTTCTTACCTGGGAACTTTCATTGTGGAAAGAAAGGTAATATTCCTTTCTCTCTAGCAGTAAAAAAGCTGGTAGGTTATTAATTCTATAGTCTCACTGTAGGTAAATTTACACTTTGGGTCCTAGAAGGACATAGTCAATCATTCAATGTGGCTGAAAAATTGGTCAAAGAGATAACACAAGCCAGGGTGCTGAGGAGCATGTTACCTACCCATTCCAGGCAGTAACATTCTAAGGACTGAGAAGCTCTCAGTATTTTAGGCTGAATTTACTCTGCTCCAGTCTCTGTGAAGATCTAGGTATAAGTCTCACACAAAGAATATTGCTTCCAGGACCAGAAATCCCACTGGAGAGTCATCTGGTATGTGAGTCTTTCCAGATCAAACACATGAATCTATAAGCTCCCCTAGCTTATCTTCCTGTCCTCCCTGAGGACTTCTGCTCAACCAGTTTGCAGTTGCACTTGCAGTTTGAGGTATTAACACTAGAGGTCTCTCCCTACTCATGAGCCTTTTCCCCACCCACAGACAAGGCTTTGCCTCTCACACCCCAGCCTGCTGTACTTATGTTTAACCTAATCTTCTATATCTAAACCAAATGTTAACCATGCTAAGATTGGAAAATGTCCAAGATAAAGAGTCCTGAAACCTAAAATCCTTGATCTTCTTTGCTAGTCATGACACATTCCATGATAGACACACAAAAAGGCACTTCACAAACAATAACAACAAACAAACCACCACCACCAACTCTATTAATCTGCTCCCACTAAATCCATAAAAAAGAGTCACTAAGGCTAGTTGGACCCAATGAAGTCACAAAGACTCCTTTTGCCTGGAAATCACATATCTAGAGTAACAGCATACTGAGTGACAACTTTAGCTCCTCATGCCATCATCTATGATATTAATACCATTCTCTGCCTTATATGTTTTACATTCTGATATAGTGGAAAACAATCCCAAGGAAAATAAAGGGGGAAAGAAAGATGTTCACATAAGCCCTAGACTAGAGCATTAAAACTAGCTATCGAATGCAAACCTATTTTATAGGGGTCTTCATTTGGCATTCTAAAGAGGGACTCTGTCAATTGGAAAAAAATGCCAAGGTATGTTAAAAAGAAAAGAGGAAAAGAAAATAATTACCAAGATAGAGAAGACCATTTGCCCATGCAGAATTAGAACACAAATTCTTTTCTATTAAGCTCCCTTAGACTTGATCCATCCCATTTCTGCTTCTTACAGTTGAAGACATAACAGAGGGAGTGGTGGAAGAGAGGCATTGAGTAGCACTGGGCTGGAGGGCAGCCTTAAATTTACATAGAATCCAATAATCTCATGTAGGTTGTCTCAATTAAATATCTGCATCTTTATATTATGCCTATTTATAGTTTATCCAAAGATTGACTATGAAGCTTTATTAATTAGAACATATTTAAATTTAACTCGCTTAGCCTTCTTTCTTAAAATTTCTATCAGTAAAGTCACTTTCCTTAGCAAGTAAACTGAGATTTGTTGATGTGAAAGGCTAGACTTATGAAACTAAAGTACAAATAGGTTATCAAGGGATTTTCCAAAAGCCTAATAAACAAACCTACATTAAAATTACAAAAAAGCACTGAAGATTATTGACCTTACTAAGAATTCATTTTACATTTTCTATTATTTAAATGTCAAACCTCCATATTCCTCTAATGTGATTCAATTTATAGCAACTCCTAATTCATAGAACTTTTCAGGACCACGTAGAGTGTACTTAGTGAAATAAAACTGCACTTAACTCTGAAGAACTAGAAATGTTGTGAACTTAATGCTTTCATTTAATTGCACACGTTAAGCAGATGAACATTTAAGACAAAAATTTATTTTTATCAACTATAGAGTATCCAATTGCCTCACATAAAACTTGTGTTCAAGTCAGTTTTTAGTGCTCATCAAAAAAATATTCATTCTTATTAGAAATAGTCTCAAACTGTAGTATGAGGAATATTTGCTAGATATGACAATGAACTTCCTGACAGAGAAGGGCTTTTAACACTGGAATAGGTATCAGGTCACTTTTTTGGAAGCTTTTTATTTTTTTTTGAGACTGAGTTTTGCTCTGTTGCCCAGGCTGGAGTGCAATGTCACAATCTTGGCTCACCACAATGTCCACCTCCCAGATTCAAGTGATTCTCTTGCCTCAGACTCCCAAGTAGCTGGGATTACAGGAATGCACCACCACGCCCAGCTATTTTTGTACTTTTTAGTAGAGACGGGATTTCTCCATGTTGGTCAGGCTCTGAGAGGTTTTAAAAGTTGAATTCATGCTCATCAACAAATATGCTGTAAATATAGTCTTTCAAAGGTGAACAATGTGAATCAGAACATATTTTTAGACAGTTTTTCTGACCTGTGTTGCATGTACTATATGTATAAGTAGGAGGGAAGTATATGTGCACGTGCATGTTTTTGTGTTTTACTGTAGAGTCAATGGTGTGCCTTACCAGGCTTTTCAAGTGTGATCATTATGCTATTCACTGATATTCTGCCCATCATCCTCCTCACAAGACAGTGTTACTTTCAAGGGATGTGCCATCACCCTTTTGGCCGAGGAGCCAGCTAGACAATGCACCTCTTGGATGCACCATCCTCATTGTCATTCTGCCCGAGCTCTGCCTGCTCCCTCGCCTCTCCAAAGGTCAGCCTGAGGTCTTCACTCCAACGCTAATGGGTGCACACACAGCCTGCTCACTGCTCCTGCTGTGGCAGAGGAACTTCATCCCTTTATATCTCTCCCTCCCTAGTTCTTCCCTTCCTCCCTCCTTTTCTCTCTCCTGTGCTAGCTCTCTCTTTCTCTGCCTTGCAAATGACTCTGAGGAGCTATGCTGGTGGATGATTTATATTAAGAAAAAAAAGCACTCAAAAAAATTTTTTTTGAACTGGGCTCCCTGAGAGCACTCAGGGCTGCCTCGTACAGCTCAACGCCTACCTGCTCAACTGCAGGGAAACAAGCTTCTGAAGGCTTTAATGGGATTTCGCCTGAGGCTGTTTTATTAAGATGTCGGCTTTTTCTGCTGCCTCTGCAGCTGACACCATTCACTGTCAGCTGTCCCCTCCCTTTCCCACCCCCACTGCCACCCCCCAACAATGCACCAAATTATTCGCTTCATTTAGTGCTCATGGCTCAGTGTGGGCAAATTGGGAGAAGGAGCCCTACTGGGCCAGATGAACCAGGCGGAGAGGTGGAAAGCCACTGTGCTACTTAACTGGGAGTTTAAAGGGAGGGGGGAGGCCAAAAATGGCGAGCCAAATCAATGCCACTGGGGCATACTTCCATCCTATTAGGAAGAATCATATTCTGTATCAACATACTCATTTTGGAAGTGCATTTACATTACTAATTTGCATAAATTCTTCATTTGGGATAGCCTGTAAACCAGGTTTTGTATAATTACCTACATATATAATGTGCATTGTATGTACATTGCAGGGCCAGTTGGATATTATGCCATTCAGTTTTAAAAACTACATATTTATTAAGGGAAAATCCGCATGGGATTATATATTTTAATGAATGCTGTATATTATCTATATGCTACATATGTAATATACTTTCTGGAGAGGAGATTTGACCACAAAATGGAAATCAACATGGGTTGTGATGGTAGTGGTAAAGATAGTAAAGAAAATGAGTTTGTACCTCTGTGTATGAATGTGGAGGGAGTGTATGTGTTTGAGGTACGTTTGCAGTACAGGGAGAATATTTAAAACAAAATAATTAATGCTTAATTACCTGTTATTTTTACAGCAAGAATAAATTAAACACAGCTTAGCAGTCATAGTGGTCAGGCTTTGGTGACATCTAATCAATACAGGAAAATTTATGTTTATATGTAACAGATTTATTAAGTGCTCAGGATGTATTCAGAGTTATTTATCATGATGAGTGATGACACAGGGGAAATGTGTCATGCCCCCATTTTATGGATGGGGTACCTAACAGCATAATAGGAGGCCAATTGACACATTATGATACAGCAATTCAGCATCAGAAGATGAGAAAAGTATTGCATTCTATTTCCTTTGAAAAACCTGCCCAATAACCATGTATAACATAAATGCTTTTAGTTAGAAGTTATTCATTCATTCATTCAATAAATATTTACTGAGTCCCTTATTTTGCACTTCCTACATGCTATTTCATGTACCGGCTAAAGGTAAAAAATCAAAAGCAAAAATTGCTATGATGTCTGTTCTCATGAAACTTCCAATTTAGTAGAGAGGATAGACATTGCTGGATGGAAGTGTACAGTTTAATAAAAGCCTTTATTAGGAGGATTTGAGGCAGTTTGAAGAATCAGATTAGGCTTCCCTGAGGGAAAGTTAACTAGGTGAAGTTGTTTGTATATATGTGTGTTAGGGAGGTGGTGGTAGGATACATATGTACAGAGACCCTCTGGCAGAAGAAGTTGGTGCATCTAGGAAAATAGTATGTGGTTAAAGCACAGATATCAAGTAGACAGATATTGCAGGGTTTTCCTGGGGAGCTAGGGCTCAGTGCTCACATAGCCTAGGAGGACTTGTTATCAAACATTTCATTTTTTATCTTAAAAGCACTGAAGATCCTTCTACTGTTGAGAGGTTTTCATTTTAATCTTTGTTTGAGGGTGGGACGTGTTTCAAAATCCATGTCTCAGTAGTAAGAAGTACCCTTCACTTCAGTATGAAGAATAAATTGGAAAGATGGGAGAGTGGAAGCACAGAAACAGCTAGTGGACTAACAAGAGATAATGGTAGATTGAACTTAGATGATGACAAAGAAGTTAAAGAGAAGTAGACAATGCTAAGAGATATGTGGTAGGTAAATTGCCAGGAGCTAGTAACAGTGAGTGAGAGAGATTG
Source organism: Cheracebus regulus (assembly GCA_963574635.1). Lineage (NCBI taxonomy): Eukaryota > Metazoa > Chordata > Mammalia > Primates > Pitheciidae > Cheracebus > Cheracebus regulus. The sequence goes on from CAUYQU010091785.1 coordinate 20,805, forward strand.
CGGTTCCAAGGGTAATTTCTAGGTTTCTGATTTGCAAAATGAATGAAAAGGGGCTCAGTTTTGTAACACAGAGGAACACTGGAAGAAGATGAATTTTGGAAGAAGCAATCCTTAAGTTTGGCTCTGGACATGCTATGTGAGATGACTTTGAAATTTTAAATTTCAAAGTATCAAGTGAGAAGGTGTTGAATAACTATTGATGTGATCTAGTACCCAGAAGTGAGGACGAGCTTGAAGATATGTGTTAATTGTCTGTGCATTGGTCATATTCATACCAAGGGAAACTGGTGACATGAATTAAAAGGTATAAAGGAAAAGCTAGAAATAACCATATTTATCAGGTGACTAAAAACAATAGAACTGCAAAGGAAAGTGAGAATTAGCCAGAGAGTGGGTAAAAGTATCCTGAGGAATGTGTGCTGTCAGGAAAATAAAGTTTCTCAAAAAAGATGAAGTGTGTTCAGCACAGATTATGAGCACAGAAATTTTGAGTCTGAGGCCTTTCTATGCATTTTTGACACCCCTCCCTCCTTGATTTGCCCTTCCCTTTGGATTAGATATCACCATCAATGGCTGGGATTTCTTTGTTCTGTATTTTCTATCTCTGTGAAAATCTCTTATCAATTCTGCCTTGCAGATCTAAAATGTGATAACTCTCTTCCATCTCTGCTGTCAGTGCCCTAGATCATATCACTACCAACTGCTTGTACTTCAATAGCCTTTACTAATTTCATTCCAATCTATTCTTTATGCAACAGTACAGTTACCATTTTTAAATATAGTAAAATTATGTTCTTACCCTGCCAAAAAAAAAAGAATAAAAGGATAAATGACAACCTTCAAAAACTTTCCACTGACCTTAAAATAAAAATCAAACTCCTTAATATTGCCTATAATGTTTGCCATGTTACTGACTCTGCATATCAATCAGATTTCATGTCATTTTCCATACCTAGATTTTCTCTCAAAACTACAGCAAAATTGCACCATGTAAGATATTCAAAGTGATGCAATTCTTCCTGACATGAATGTTGTACATGCTGTTTCAATGACTAAAAGTATTTAGTCAATCTTTACTAAGTGAACTCCTATGCATCTTTTAGGTCTAGGTTTGAAAGCCTAATGTTTAGCTATGTCTTCCAATACTTCCCCCGACCAGTCTCTTATAGAGTATCTTGTTATATAAGTAACAATTTTCAAAACTGTGATTATGTACTTATGTTTGTTTACTTATTTTACATTGACTTTACCATTAGATTCTAATCTCAATGAAGACAAGAATAATGCCTGTTTGCTCAATACTGTATAGCCTAATCATATCACAGTATGTATTACATATAATCATATCACAGTACTTCTAGGTTCACAAAATATGTTTCCACAGATATTGATTATGTACTAAGCACTATGCTATTGTTCAGGTAACAACTTGGTGAATTAATGATCACTCAAGGGTTAGAGCCTATACAGTAACCACTATTTTGTTGCAAGTAATTCTTAACTACCTAATAAATAGTTAAGGCTTACAGATCTCAAATATAAAGGTAACAAATGCATCTTATTTATGATGCTACAATTTAAATTTAGACATCAAGCTTATGTTTGCAATGAAAGGGTATGATTGGTTTTTAGGCAAACATTTTTAAAAGATTGGTGATTGTTTTCTGCATAAATATGCTCAATGTGCTTGGATACCCTAAGCCCTAAATATCTTGCTTCCTAAAATAACTACTTGAATGACCTCTACTTTCCTGGTCATCCCTGGAGAAAGGCAGCAGGATCAATAACCACCACTCCAGGATAACTCTAGGTAAATAGACACAGCCATGCTGTTATTATAATTGTGTCTACAGTGTGATAATGGAAAAGTCATCTCCCTCTGGCCTGAGAAAGAACGGCTTTCAGGAAAATGTTTATAATATCCTTTATCAGTACCATCAAGGATACCCCACTGTCCTGATTCCCAGCCTTTAACTCCAACTAAATTGGGATCTTCTCTTTTCCTTTCTACTAAGTCAGGGAGGTGAACGCCAAAACACACTTGCTTAGGCCTTATGAATGTCCTGAGTTGTTCTCCTTGTAAAGCTCTATTCGCCTATAAAGAACTTTATCCCTGCAGTGAGAGTATTTATTCATAATCCACAAAATATAAGTGTTATGAGCCAGGTACTGGGAATTCAGAAGCAACAGTTGAAAAGTGTGAAAGTTCAGAAGAAAACAATCTTTGACTAGGATATTCAAAGACCAGTTGGTAAGCCAGTTGTTCCTCTAAATATTTATAAAAGTAGACAATGTAGACAATTAATATGCATGCACATGCACACTCATACACAAGGACTGGAGTCTCACAAGATTAGGTCAAAAAATTTAACCTGCATAAAATAGAAATAATTATCAATGGTCCAGATTTATTTGTCTATTTTCTATCTCTATGAAAAAAAGTTCTAACCAGTCATTTAGAAATATGGGTCAGAAATGTGGGTCATATCTTCAATTTCTCCATCTGTCACCTTCCTTCTATCTGTGACAGTCTAATTTCTCTAAGAAGCATACACCAAACAGGATTAAACATGCAAGACACTAAGAAAAGTACATATTAGAAAATGGTGAATGGGGTTTAGAGGGCAAGAAATTTATCAGTCATCCATGCAGCTATGATTGCAAGAGAAAGGAGAGAGGAAGGAAGGAAGGAAGGGAGGGAGGAAGGAAGGAAGGAAGGGGGCTAAATAGTTTTATAAATAGTAAATAAAGCTTACCATAAAGTAAACTCCAGATCCAAACAAATAAGGAGAAAATAACACTAATCTTACATGAACTCCCCCAGAATACAGAGAAAATGTCAACT
>CAUYQU010091786.1:0-89600 GCA_963574635.1 Cheracebus regulus
AAAAAAAACCTGTCAAACTATAAAACGTATATATATATTTATATAAAATTTGTAATAATGAAGTGTCAGGTCAGAAAGCTAATGAATAGTCTCCAATAAAACAATCTGTACTCTATAAGCAAATTAGACAAGTAAAATGCCTGAGCAAAGTTAACTCTCAGCTTTCCAAGGGATAGACTAATCACAAGGATTTCATTCATGAAATGGTTAAAATAACTACAAACTAGTGAAATGTCTATGTACTAGAAAGACCATTGTTAGGAAACTAGTATTACCAATACAGCATAGGAAATCTTCTCCAATCATATTTCATTTTTGAAATCTAAACCCAAACTAAAATTTGGCAAAAAACTTGAATTGGCAGAAATATCATTCAATGATAAACTAGGATAACAAAAACTTTATGATATAAAATAGATAAAGATAAAATTAATTCTATTTGAACCTGTATTGAGTTCTTCAAGTAGAGTAAAAAATAGGCAAACTTTTAAGAAGATATTCTCTCTACAACCTTGAGAAGACAATGATAATTTGGTTAAGTTGGCAATAAGCATAGAAAATGGCAGTTTCTGGTCAAATCTGCCCAAACAAATACTTATTTGACTCTCAAGATGACAAGCAACTGATGAATTTCTGGCTGGGATTCACATTGACAAGCTGATGAGAGTGACATTGGGGCAACTTGACCTGGATCTGAGAACCAGGTGATAATGGCACTGCTGAAATGGGTGGTCAGAAAAAGGGTCCAGCCAGTCAAAAGCAGATTACTGATGGTGCAACAGTTAACCATCTCAATGGTCTAAACAGTAAATGTGCTTTCTATGAAGGTGATATTAAGTTTATTTTATATTACACTCTGGGCTTGTTTTAACTTTTTATCACTATCTTAAAGTGATTTTTAGGACAGTTAAGAATAAAAAGATGATGAGTTAAGGTCCAGAATCTAATTATTTGTTTTCAGTTTTAAGTTCTCCACTAAATTCAATCTTAACTCCTTTAAAACATGTGTTAATAGATGCAGAGAAGGCTTTTGACAAAATTCAACAGTGCTTTATGCTAAAAACTCTCAATAAACTAGGTATTGATGGAACGTATTTCAAAATAATAAAAGCTATTTATGACAAACCCACAGCCAATATCATATTGAATGGGCAAAAACTGGAGGCATTCCCTCTGAAGTCAGGCACTAGACAAGGATGCCCTCTCTCAACACTCCCATCAATATAGTATTGGAAGTTCTAGCCAGAGCAATCAGGCAAGAAAAAGAAATAAAGGGTATTCAATCAGGAAAGGAGGAAGTCAAATTGTCTCTATTTGCAGATGAGATGATTGTATATTTGGAAGATCCCATCGTCTCAGCCCAAAATCTCCTGAAACTGATAAGCAACTTCAGCAAAGTCTCAGGATACAAAATCAATGTGCAGAAATAACAAGCATTCATATACACCAATAACAGACAGAGAGCCAAATCAAGAGCAAACTCCCATTCACAATTGCTAAAACGAGAATAAAATACCTAGGAATACAACTAACAAAGGATGTAAAGGACCTCTTCAAGGACAACTATGAACCACTGCTCAAGGAAATAAGAGAGGACACAAACAGATGGAGAAACATTCCATGCTCATGGTTAGGAAGAATCAATACTGTAAAACTGGCCATATTGCCCAAAGTAATTTATAGATTCAATGCTATCCCCATCAAGCTACCAATGACCTTCTTCACAGAACTGGAAAAACCCACCTTAAACTTCATATGGAACCAAAAGAGAGCCCGCATAGCCAAGTCAATTCTAAGCAAAAAGAGCAAAGCTGGAGGCATCATGCTACCTGACTTCAATCTATACTACAAGGCTACAGTGATCAAAACAGCATAGTACTGGTTCCAAAACAGAGATATAGACCAATGGAATAGAACAGAGGCCTCGGAGGCAACGCCACACATCTGCAACCATCTAATCTTTGACAAACCTGACAAAAACAAGCAATGGGGAAAGGATTCCCTATTTAGTAAATGCTGTTGGGAAAAGTGGCTAGCCATGTGCAGAAAGCAGAAACTGGACCCCTTCCTGACACCTTACACTAAAATTAACTCCAGATGGATTACAGATTTAAACATAAGACCTAACACCATAAAAACTCTAGAAGAAAACCTAGGCAACACCATTCAGGACATAGGCATAGGAAAGGGCTTCATGATTAAAACACCAAAAGCAATGGCAACAAAAGCCAAAATAGACAAATGGGATCTAATCAAACTCCAGAGCTTCTGTACAGCAAAAGAAACAATCATTAGAGTGAACCAGCAGTCAACAGAATGGGAAGAAGTTTTTGCAATCTACCCATCTGACGAAGGGCTGATATCGAGAATCTACAAAGAACTAAAACAGATTTACAAGAAAAAAACAAACAAACCCATAAAATGGACAAAGGACATGAACTGACACTTTTCAAAAGAAGACATATATGAGGCCAACAAACATATGAAAAAATGCTTATCATCACTGGTCATTTAGAGAAATGAAAATCAAAACCACATTGAGATACCATCTCATGCCAGTTAGAATGGCGATCATTTAAAAATCTGGAGACTGTTGCTGGAGAGGATATGGAGAAACAGGAACACTTTTACACTGTTGGTGGGAGTGTAAATTAGTTTAACCATTGTGGAAGACAGTGTGGTGATTCCTCAAGGACCTAGAAATAGAAATCCCATTTGACCCAGCAATCCCATTACGGGGTATATATCAAAGGATTATAAATCGTTCTATTATAAATACACATGCACATGTATGCTCATTGCAGCACTGTTTACAATAGCAAAGACCTGGAACGAACCCAAATGCCCATCAATGATAGACTAGACAAAGAAAAGGTGGCACACATATACCATGGAATACTATGCGGCCATAAAAAAACGAGTTCGTGTCCTTTGCAGGGACATGGATGAACCTGGAAACCATCATTCTCAGCAAACTGACACAAGAACAGAAAATCAAACACCACGTTCTCACTCATAGGCGGGTGTTGAACAATGAGAACACATGGACACAGGGAAGAGAGCATCATACACTGGGGTCTGTTGCAGGGGACTAGGAGAGGGAGAGTGGCAGGTAGGGAGGTTGCCAAAGGATAACATAGGGAGAAATGCCAGATATAGGCGATGGGGGGATGGAGGCAGCAAACCACATTGCCATGTATGTACTTATGCAACAATCCTGCATGATCTGCACATGTATCCCAGAACCTAAAGGACAAAATATATATTATATAAAACATGTGTCTGAAAACTTCATAATTTGAATCCTTTGTGGTCTGTTTTTATTGCTGGTTGCTTTCCTTTTTACAAAATAATCATTTTATCTTGTCTCTTCACATGTCTGATTATTTAAGATAGAATAAGTTTCCCATGTAAATTGCCATGTTTATCAAAAGTTGACACGATCAACATCAACATATTGCTTCATTATAAACACTACTGAAAAAGAGGCAAAAAGTAAGCAAATTTATAATTTTAAATGCAATAAATACAAACATTTCAAGATACTCTCATATAAAATTAAATTATTGACCAATATAAACTACTATTACAATTAGATCATCATTTTATGGGAATTTCTTTAAGTATTTAGCAATGTTTCATCAATATAAAGCAAATCCTCTTATAAAGTGATAGTTATTATTACAGGTAAATTGCTATTTTTAAAAAGTGCCCAAGCACTGGTTCGATGATAAGTTTGTTTTAGACTATGTAGAAAATAAAATTCCAATGTAGGAGAACAAATGGTTTATTATTCTGCTTATTTTTTCATGCATTAATGTTATGGGAATCAGAAAAACCACTGAATTACTACTCCGGTTGTGTCAGACATTGATAGGGAAGGGATGCAGAATCACTGGATTTTGGAGAACTTACAAAAATCTGATTCAAAACTTTTAATAAGGTTCCAAAAGACAAACCTAATGTTGAAAGAATGTTTACAAAGTGGAGTTGGACTGCAGGGGAGAAAAGGACTTGCAGACAGCTACTGATCTGAAAAGAACTTCCTACAAAAGGGAAGGAGGCTGGTCACCAGGGCTGAAGAGGAGAGAGGAGACGCTGTGTTGGCACTGTGTCAGTGCAATTCACTCTTCAGTCTCTGCTTTGTTCACACTACATTTCTGTATGGAAACAGAATTTGGAGAAGTCTGAATATAAACCTTCCCCAAGACAGCCAGGTTTGAGGCCTTTAATTTATGGAAATATGCATACATGGTGTCCTCAAATGCTAGCTCTGTGTACACAACAAAAAAGGAAGTGACTTTTAAGATAGTTAAGGATAAAAAGAAATACTTGAGAATAAAAGATGAAAGTCTTAGTAACAATATCATTATAAAAACAAGGCCTGGCATGGCTGTCCATGCCTGTAATCCCAACACTTTGGGAGGCTGAAGTGAAAGGATCACTTGAGGCCAGGAGTTTGAGACCAGCCTGGGCAACAAACCCAGACCATATCTCAAAAATAATAATAAAAATTACAAATAAAAACAAAACAAAACAAAGCGCATCTCTGGTCTATGGAAAGTACTGCTCTGCAGCACAGGAAATAAACCTCATGTCTTGGTTGAGTTGGCTGCTTGGGAACAAAGGAAGAAACTGAGCTCATATTGGAAAATAAGGAGACAAGAGAAATGTTAAATAGCACCAAATTTAGAAAAACAATCTTCTGAAAGGTGAACTGAGGGAACTGTCCTAAAGCAAACTGGGTCAATCAGGAAATACTTCTTGAAGAAATGCCTTAAGATGCACACAACAACTAAAATACAGAAAGACTAAATCAATGTCAATTAACAAAACATTTACTTATTTTACAAAATGCATAAAAATGAGGAAAAGTAGTATATCAGGGTTTATAAGACAATTCTTATTCACATAAAGACAACGTTAACATCAAAAACAGTCCAACTGTGTCTTAGTAGACCATCTTGTATATCTCCTTTCATGCCAGGTGACTATTTCACTTGTGTGAAGACGTTTATAGTATGCCATTGTATAAATACCTCATAAGTAATTCACTTAATTTAATCTGTCACTGTCATGTACGAATTGCAGGGAAGGTAGGATTTGGATGCCTGGCACTTTTTGGAATTCAGGTCCTTTTCTTGAATGTACTCTTGAAATTCTAGAGAATATGATGAATAGTTCAAAGATGGGAATGAAACACTGGTTGAGGCCTCCTTGCTAATTTGAAAACTACTTTTGGAATCTGCAATTATTTCTTAAAATAGAGATTTTAAAATCTCTGTATTCAAACCAGATTTTAATTTGCCTAGTTTAAACTTGTTTTGAAACTTCTATAAAAAGCCACAAGGGAATGCTCTAAAAATTATCAAAAGGATACATTTGTTATATAGCAATGTTAGTAGGATTAAACATAAAATTCACAATGATTTGAGTTTATGAATTGGAATTCAGCAAGTCCTTATGCCACTCAATGAGAACAAAGGACAGAGGACCAGGGTTTTGCCTATGATTAACAATACTTCTCTTAGTGTTTTGGCTGGCATCTATCTCAAGAAGTTCTATTATTTTGATTGAACCAAAACTTGATGATTAAAAGAAAACTATAGCTCACATTATTATAAGAGACATGAAAAGGAGGCAATATTCAACATCAGCCTAGAAAGTCAAACAAAGCCCACTTTAAAATTAAGTCAAGGCTGGGCAGAGTGACTCATGCCTGTAATCCCAGCACTTTGGGAGGTCTAGGTGGGCAGATCACTTGAGGCCAGGAGTTCGAGACCAGCCTGCTAACATGGTGAAATGCCATTTCTACTAAAAATACAAAAATTAGCTGGGCATGGTGGCACGCACCTGTAATCCCAGCTACTGAAGAGGCTGAAGCAGGAGCATCGCTTGAACCCAGCAGGTGGAGGTTTCAGTGAGCAAGATCATGCCACTGGACTCCAGCCTGGGTGACTGAGTGAGACTCCATCTCTAAATAAATAAATAAATAAATAAAGTCAAGAAAACTCCCTCTTTCTTTCCTTGTAAAGATGTAATTTGCTAACTCTAAGTTGAGAGGATACTAAAAAATCAGATATGTTTATAATATAAATAATTATGTACTGGCATTTTGTTAGGTTAATTAGGTCATTAATGTGCAATAACTATAATAAATCCATATAAACACACTCATATCTGTTGAGCATTGACAAAGAATTCTATCTGAGGACTAATATATTTCACAGAATTTATCTTATTTAGTCCAATTTTCTGAACATGTAGTTAAACATAATCACTCTTTTATCCAAGACTTAACTATAAAATTATAGTCAGACTATATGATTTTCAGGGATCATTTCAGAAATAAAATTCTACACAGTTTTGAATTACATAACGAGAACAAATGTAGCAGATATAAAATAAAACAGGTTTTATTTTAAACCTTTGTTCTATGAAAATCCATAAGATTGGGCTTAACACATTTTAAATGTTAGAAAGACCGAACTCTTCATGACCCTCCTAACTTCTTCATAAATGAGATATCCATTAAGTTTACCAGGACAAGGTATACACAAAGTTCAATTGCTCCCTCCAATTACAGCCATCTCTCTAAATAAGTTTCAAAAATCGTCTGGATTTTCTAATATTTATGGCTTCCAGGCTCAAATCATTTATTAAATAATTAGATACAATGATGTATATCATAATAGTTTACAATCAGCTAGCCAAGAACCAAGAAATAATACAAGGTTATCAGAATTCATCTGATAAGTTCCATCTCCTATATAGAGGTATGACTTCCCCCAAAATAGGTAGATGTTATTATTTGTGAAATGGAAATTTAAAAAATAAATGAAACATCATAAATTAATCTATTATAAATACAGATATAAAATAAGTATAAATACTTACTAAATGAGAGACCACTAAATTAATAAAATTTTAATTTATTAAACCAGCAAATCTGAGTGGTTTTACCAACTGATAAACTTTTGGTCATTCTGAATTTAATCGGCAAATACAAAATGTATCATGTGGGCTTGTAAACTATCAAGCTGTTAAAAATGGATCCCTGAGTTTGAAAAGGTAGCACATGAAGGTTAAGTACTGAAAACAAGGCATGCTTTTTAAATCCAATCCTCAAACTTCAATGAGCTCTAAAAGGACATTTGCTCGAGTCCAGGGAATGTGGAACACAGCATGAGAAATGTGAACATTCTTGGTAAACTGACATCATCATGACAACTCTGGCAGGGCTCCAAGTGTCTAAAGCAGAACGAAGTCTTGTTTATGAAGTGGGAGAAAGAAACTTGGGCTTTCTGATTTACACCTTGGCAGCAAGCAGAGATGGTTAAAAGAAAAGGAACAGTTTTTATGTACAGTAACTGGCAAGTTTCAGTGAAGAAATGGGAAGAAGAGAAAAGAAAGCTATTTGAAAAGTTTAAAACTGCCTCCCTTTTTTTCCAGAATGAGTCATTCAGAGGCTCTCTCCTCTCTAAATACATATACACGGAGACTTTTAAAAAAAATCTATTTATGAAAGTAATATAACCACTTTATAGTTTGGAAAATAAGAAATGAAATCACCTCTAATAGCTCAACCTTAATAGAACTACTATTATAATGCACTGATTAGAATTTTTGTTTTGTTTTTAAAAATTATTTAATGTATCCAACTGAAGGATTTTTGACTAATATTAGTATACTCTTGCCTCAATTTCTTTAAAAATAGAGCCAGGGTCTCTCAACACATTAAATAGGGATTCAAAGACATTTAAATTAGGTAGAAGGAAGGATAAACATTTCTACTCATACTTGTGATGTTTCTGACTATATATGCGATCTGATACTGTTTCAAACTAAAAACAAGATCCTTTTTCCCTAGGAAATTTGAAAGCAGCATTTAAATGCAATTTTAAAAATAGCTTTACATGTCAAGTAAACTCTTGGAGGTTATGAATCACTCTAAAATTCTTAAAGTGTGTTCACTATTTAGCAAACAATAAATTGTTTTCATTTCTACTTAATGTGATGAAAAGATAACGTAAATTATAAAAACATCATCAAAGTTCATACTGTAGAAACAACCAAGTGATGGCCTTCTGGTTTCAAAGTATACATGAAACCCAACTGGTCAAGGTTTTACATTTCTGTTCCACCATTAAGTTTTATGGCGTATCAGGAATGTAAAGCACGTTGTCTTAACAAAATTTCAATTTCTTAGACAAATTCCTACTTTCAATAAATACAGTATGTTTTTAAATAGTATGCCCATTTAGGAAGAGTACAAATATTGGCAAAATGTTATGTCAAAAAGTTGACTTGAATTTTTCTAGGAACTTACATCCTTATTTCTCAGTCCTTTGGTTGAACTTCTGGTCCTTCTGATTCCTCAATTTCTAATTTTTTATGGTGTACTGGTGTATTTCCTAACATCAATTATAAAAAGTTTAAAGTAGCCAATGATGCTATCTTGATGGAATTAGGAAGTAATTTTCATTCAATTGCGTTAAAACTAGAAATGAACACCCATGCACCAGATGAAACACGTCTGAGTGCCTTAGTCACATATCCTTCTAAATCATAATTATAGGTTCACTTTATTGGCTCTTCAGTGGTTTTAAAAGGTTATCTTTAGATTTATCACTCATTAATCTGACTCAAATTTATCAGCAGAGAAGGCCTATGTAAAACTATTGATGCAAGCAAGAGAATAATAATTACAGTTCTTGGCCCTAACTTAATTCAGATATAAAGAATACATTAATAAAGGTTCATACATTTTCCATGAAAAGCTTTAAAGTGCACATTCAAGGGCTTGTGTGAACTGAATGAGTTTCACACAGTTCAGCTAAGTTCCTGAGGACACACTTCATGAAGTTGAGTTTAACCAAAAGAAGTGTGTGGATAATTACTTCTAGGATGATGCTACACACTCAGTGTCCTTGTAACCTGGTTAATAAATATTTTAAACAATATATGGAAAATGGAAACATAAATATCTCTCAAGCAATATCTTCTCTCTTTTTTTACATACACAAACAGAAAACATAACTAAAACAATTATTTAAAAAAGTCATTTTTTACTCAGCATGACTTGGTACCAAAGTTTAGACCTGATTGGCTACCCTACTTTCAAATTGTCAGCATATTCTTTGAAAAGATTGATCAAAAGATTGATTAAAGGCCATAGAGAAATGCCTTTGAAAAGCAATTCTGTCTTCAGCATAGGTACACAGCTGTTAATATAAAGAATTATGTGAATCTGAAAAACATTTTTGGTACAAATGCCCTAATTTAAATGAAAGAATAATACAAATTAAAATGATTACAAAGTACTTTTAGAGCCAAAAATTCTCAATGTTAAAACAAACCAACGACCTTTCTTTCCCCCTACCTCCAAACCAAACAAAGGTATTCTGAATCACTACTGGATACACCCTTATCAGAAAACAGGCAGTCACCATTTACAAACATATAGAATTCTGAAAGTTCATTTATTAGTTCTTCAAAATTTTAACATTTTCCCAGGGAAACAAGATTAAAACTGGAGGTTAAGTTGTCAGATAAGCCCACAAAACTTTTTAAGTAACGACAACTAAAAATTACTGATTTAAAACGTAATACTAAGACAGGGCCAGGAGTTCTTTGTGGAAAATGCATCCCATGGCCAGCCCCACATGGGACAGCAAGAGCATCTTCCTATCTTGCCTCACTGGCCTGAGCAGGGAATCCTGTTTCTTTCATTGTAAGCTCAGAATCTTTCCACAGTCACTCTTGGGGGCTTATGGGGTGTGGATGCCATGAGAGAGGATGGGGCCACAGTTTCAGGAGGTGAGAGGCAGAGCCAAGTGCTTGCAGAGACAAGTGAAATGGGAACTTGGGAGGAGGTGGATGAGGGTAATGAGTTGAGGTAGAGTGGAAAGTGGAACAGAAAGAGGAGAGTGGGGTTTAGGGTAGGCTAGAGGATTTTTCCTTCCTTTCTCTGATTTACCTTCTCTTTCCTCAGGATCAGATTAAGAAGATCACACCTGGGAACATCTGTGATTATGAGAGAAGGAAACAATCTTCATGGAATAAGGGTTTAAGGAGGATGGGGATGGAGGGGAGAGAATTCGGGGCCATTTCAGAGTCTGTAGAAGAGGAAACTCCCCAGCAGCGGCCATAGAACAGAGGAGTTCTCAATGCCTCCCTTCTGGAACTAGTACTAATATGGAAGTGACACAATCAAAGAACACAACAGACATAAAATATAAACAAAGGAGTCAATTTTTTATCAATGAGAGGCCAACTCACACATCTTTCGATTACAATTTCCATACTCGGACTACATGGCTAGCAGATTGAATTTTTAGATAAGTTAGATGTTAATCATGGTAAGTAAATTACCGTGAATTTCTATTTAAAATGAGAACCTATATGTATACCTTCTATCACTGATCTTAGTCCATTTTTGTTACATTAATATTTTTAAAGTCTCCACACGAAATGTACAAAAGTTCTAATCAGATGATAACAAAGTCAGAAACATTGTTTTTTGTTTTAGTTTTTTTTTTCTTCAACAAATATCTTTTGAGGGCATATTGTGGCCATGTCTTTTCTCCATACAGGGAACACAGTGGTATGGCCTCCGAGTTCTTGATCCTACTTTTATTTCTTAGCAACAATATTTTCACCTAAACAAGGCAGCTACTCAATGTCTAGCTGGCCTCTCAGACCACTATTTACTTACTTAACACCTATTTTGTTAGTTAACATCCAGCTTTTGACCTTAGCCCAACTATAAGGGTTAAAATAATTTGCTACACTTTATAAGTCCTCAAGTAACTGGCCTGAAGTATTGAATTTCTTGCTTTAATTACATTAGAACCTTCTTTACCTATAGGCTTTGACTTCTGAGTTACATTAGGTAAAAGTACATTAAAAATAACATAAAGTGTATCAACAGATGAAGAATAAGAAGACAAAGATGAGTCACAAAAGGAGAAAACAGCTAATCATTTTGACTTCATTATAATCATACCACCATTCGCAGGTGAATTGCAAGGTGTTTCATGAAACACTTCTATGCTGTTCTATTAGTGTATGGAAATACTAGAAAGTTGAACCTGGGCCTTTAAGATTTAGAATTCATAGAAATCTGGGGAGGACTTCATAGGGAAGAAGGAGAAGAGAAGGAAGGGGAAGGAAGAGAAGCGAGAACGAAAATGCTCAAAGTCAAGAGCACTTTGTCCTTAGAAAGATTATAAAATCCCTTAATAAGTTGATTAATTAGAAATAGAAGATTACAAATAAAAGATGCCCTATTGGTGTATGTTAAGAAATGAATTGATGAATATTAGTAAAACCAAAGGAACCACAGATAAAATACGTAAATCATTTTGAAAATCTAAACTGACAAATTCATTAGCATTACAAGGTTGCAGTAAATATAAAAGAATAATTTAGTACCAGAGACTGTGGCTTATCTGTTTCTCATTTATATTTTATATCATAAGCAAAACAAAATTAGGAAAGGATTATGTGAAAGGGGTTCACAGATTTTGTGTACACTTCTGAACATTAATAATAACTTAGTTTGAAAGTATAAAAACATCATACTTTCAATATAAAGTTGCCAACTTTAAAGCAACTCTATTATATATTAGATTTCAGCACTCAGAAGAGTGTCTGGCACATAAGTCAACAAATCTTTGTTACATGAGTGGATGCATGTTAAGAAAAAGGGGAGACAGGCTATGGCTAGAACTGCAGTTTTCATGAGAAGGGTCCAAAATTAACTCCAACTGCCACCAGCACTCCCTCTAGATGAAAGTGTCTTTCTTTTCCATCTATAATACAAAGTTAAAACTTTAACACCACATTGAAGCTAGGAGAGAAACAAGCTACAATCCTCCTCTCTAAAGCTTCTTTGCAAAAGCAAAATTGAATATTTTGATCATCCAGAATGGGCTCGAAGAGACCGCAGAGACAGTGGGGTCAACTCCCTCCACTGGCTAGTTAAACGTGGCCCAGAGAGGTGAATTGGTGTGGCTGAGGTCACGAAGCAGAGCAGTCTGGAATTCCAGTCCTCTGACCTCCTGTGTTTCTGCTCTTTACTGACTGTTTAAATGAATGTTTTGTAAGAAACCAGAAGACACAGGCAAATAAGTGAAGAAGGAGTGTCAGAAGCAGCGACGGTATGTGTTTGATGGTAAATTTACCATGGAGACCACAATGTCAATGAATCTGTTCCAGAAAATTCCATAAACAAAATTATCTCTACAGGTGATGAAAAGAATGAAAATCAGAAATGAGTTCGGAGGAGAAATTAACAGCTGTGTAGCTATGCCAAAGAAAAAATTACTTTTCACAGGTATTTCTCTATGGCATGGAAACCAATATTTTTATCCCTCTTTTCAAAGAATGTGCTGAGAATTTGAAAGTATGGTAGCTGGTCAGGCCTAAACTGTGGTTTCAAGATGGCAGAAAAAAATTTTTTTTAAGTCTTGCGATCATTATAGATATTGAAGAACTTGTGTCTAATTATGGTATTCTTTTTCTACATCTGTCTAGAAGTTTCACAGTTTTACAAATCTACACCTAATTCCTTTTATAAAAACAACTCACAAAGCAAGAACCCTATGGTGAATAATGAAATAATGCTGCCTAGGACCCTATCTGTGGATAAATAAAATTTTCTTTTTGTGAAAGGTTTTTCGCATATTTGGAGGAGATACATTTTTAGATATGACTATTTTATCTAGATTTCTATTTATGATATTCATAAATTTTACTTTAAGGAATCAAAAGTAGAGAGAAAAGTAGTCAAAATACTAATTTTACTTTCATGTTTTAGAGCTTTATGCTCAACGTTTCACTAACAAGGGTGAAACAAAAATCAACAGATGTATTAGAAATTTATTTCATTTTTACCTTTTTAAGTAACGACAATTAAAAATTAATTATTTCAATCTGCTGTTTATAAATATAGGGGAACTTGGACTTTTTTCTAGTACCTTGGCACCATTACATTTGATTTAAATTCACAGAAAGAATAAAAGTATGTTGACAGATGAAAAACATTTTATGAAAGAAATAGAAGATTTTTAAGCAAATAGATATCATCAAAAGGTTATAAGCCCACCAAACAGAATTATTTAGGTCAATAAAATCATTGGACAAAAGAGAATACGCAGTACAGTTGAACAGGAAAATTCCATATACAGTTAGTAGAGAAGGCTTATTTTAGAAAACTAATTTATCTACAAGTGTTCTTGGTTGCTATGAGCAACATCTTTCAACCACATTCTATTGCCTGAATCAGGTCATGATTACCTTCTAAATGGACTTTGCCATTGTAGAGAAGCAGTTTTTCTTTCATTCAGGATTTCTAAGGAAACAGCTTTCATCTTAGGCAACTAAACATCTGGCTTCTTGGTTTGTTTTAAGGAGCAAAATGAGAAAAGAATGAATCACCATGAAGCAGGTCAGGTTAGCAATTTTTTCCCATTTCTAAAAAAGTTAAAGTCTCCAAAAACTTTTCCTTGAGAAAATAAGTAATTCAAAATGCACTGATAATTATATACCAGGAATATATGAATATGTCTAATGACTAGTCACACTAATCTCCATGTTTGCTTTCTGAACTCTTACGTAACAAGCTGTTTAACCTTACAACTCCAGGAAGTAAAAACACCCAGGAGGAAAAGGAGTGAAATTATTCACATTTCACTGCTGTGCTTTTTGTGTTTTGCTATCACAAAGACAAATAAATGTCATTTTTTAAAGTTCCTCTCTTTGATTCTTAGAACAAATTCTTTTATATATCCCTCTCCTATTTAATGACCCAATAGTTAATTTATTATTCTTCTCCTCTGTCCACTTACACCTGTTTAATGTCCTAAATACATAATAACAAACTCAACAGCTATTACTCTCATCACTATCATATATTGAAAACTTAGTTATCATATATTGAAAACTTACAGATACTGTATAAATGTCTTGTATATCATATGTCCTTCAGTCTCCTCTATTGTATATGGTATTATCACACCAACTTTACAAGTAAGAAATCTGAAACCCGGTGGAATGAAGTCATTTGTCCCAGGCCACACAATGAACAAGGGAAATGGGATTCAAATCCACATTAACCTGACTAATCCCAAAACCTTCAGTAAGTGGGAAAACTATCTCCTAGGAGAACCATCATTATGATGATATTTGAAGATCCAAGACTTCAAGTTCTGCTGTTTAACCACCACCCACTACCCCCAACCATGGCAATCAATGGCTTTCCATTGTATGTATAATTTTAAATGAAAATCTCTAATAGAATTTTTGGTCCTGGCTTCTCTGGTCCCACAGCCTTCGCAGCACAATCCTGTTTCAGTCCGCTCCTTCCTTTCTGAGAGTAGGGACACGGAGGCTCTCTAGATTCCTTTTGTACAAAGAACTAGTTTTTGCTCGACATCCTTCACACACCCTGTTCCCTATACTTGCAATACTTCCTCCTTACTTGTCACTCAGGTTTCAGCTTACAAGTCATTTCCTCAAAAAGGTTTGCCTTGGCCAGGCACAGTGGCTCATGCCTATAATCCCAACACTTTGGGAGGCCGAAGCAGGAGGATTGCTTGAGCCCAGGTGTTCAAGACCAGCCTGGGCAACACAGTGAGACCCTGTATCAATTAAAAATAAATAATTTTTTAAAAACAGGTTTGCAGGTTTGTCTGAACTCAAACTAAAGTGGCTTCTCCTTTCAAACTCTCAAGACACCTGGAACTTTTCATGTGGTGCCTTTATCTCAATGTGCAAGTGGCTTAGCATCTCACTCTGTCTGGACCGTGAGCTACCCAACGACAGAGAAAGACTTGATAGTGTTCAGCCCTCTATCTCTGGTGTCTAGTACAGTGATAGGCACAGGACCTAAATGGATAGCAAAGGCCAATACAGACTGGGAAGAAGGCAGTGCTCTGATTGTTTCATCAGCTCTACCCAGCACTCCCAGGTATACCTGAGTTAATGTTACCTGCATTGGAGCTTTCACCCTTATAAAACTGTTTTCTCCAAAATGCAAAACAGGAAAATAAACAATTTTCTCTAAGACAACTACTTCCTTACTAAACATAGCTACACAGTTATCTCTGGAACACTGTAATTTTAAATAATTGTAATGAATAAATGAGCTATAACTATAAATAACTTAAGACAGCAGAACACACATACCTGAATTAGTGGTGATTTGAATTCTACTACATCATGTGGGCAGGGGGCTGTGCAATGAGTCCTTGTACACTGTTGTTACTCTAGATCTTTCTAAGGTTCCTCTTTGGCAACTGCCTTTAAAATTAATTTACTAACCAAGCAAGACCTGCCTTCTCACTTGAAGGTGACAAGCCATTAACCCTTAGTTGGCACTGTCTATCCCCTCCCTCTCTCTATGTGACTTACTCAGCTGAGCCCTTGGACTAAGCTTCAATGACATCCCACCCCATGTGGATGCTTTCACAGGGGACCCTTGCAGAGAGCACACCAGGCTTGTGTGCTTCCCATATCTGATCTTCCCCATCCCACAGGTGGGACTTGCAGTCTGCCACATGGTGACCAATGAAATATGTCCCCTGCAGAGGAAGTGAACTGTCTCCAGAGGACACAGCTCAGTACAAGAGGGAGAGTGAGGCCTTCAGGTTGTCAAAAGGGGCCTGATTTTAGTTCTGTTTGTGGCTTGCTCACGGGGGTCTCCTTACACCTCAGGGACACCACAGACTTTCCAATCTGGATAACAATCTAAGCTTCTTCCTTTCCCCCAAAAGAGTGCCACAAGCTTAGCTTTCCACTTCTCTGTTGTGAAGTATTCATATTCTTTCCTATGAAAACCATTTCCCTTGGTACATAATTAGAATTAAAAATAAACTTTTCCCACACCAAATGTCTTCTTTAAAAGGACACAGAATTAACCCATAAAAGCCACCGTAACAACTTTCTATGGTATCATGCAATACATGACTTCCAAATTCCCTTGTGAGGGGTGTCAGTTTATGTCAATCCTGGTGGCCTTATCAACATGTGAGTGGTGAAAACAGCAGGCCACTAGGAGGTCAGGGTCAAAGGAAGTAGTAGCAACCTCACTCAGGCCAGAATCCAAACAATGTAGCTATTAGAAGCAGGTCTGGCTACTTAATTTGCAAGGCTCTGTGCAAAACAAAAACGTGGAGTCTCTCTTGTGACTAAATTATTAAGAATTTCAAAACGGTGACAGTAGAGTATTATACCAAGTGCTGGGCCCTGTTCACTGCCTGAGATGCTCGCCTGTGAAGCCACACCTGACTGGAAGAACCTGTCAGCTGTCCTCAGCTGTGCAGTTTACAACACTCATACTGTTAGCCAGGTGTGGTGGCGGGCGCCTGTAATCCCAGCTGCTCAGGAGGCTGACGCAGGAGAACCGCTTGAACCAGGAAGTGGAGGCTGCAGTGAGCTGAGATCACGCCACTGTGCTCCAGCCTGGGTGACAGAGCAAGACTCCGTCTCAAAAAAACAAAACAAACAAACAAAAAAACAACCCTCATACTGTGATATTTGTGTACCGTTTCAAAATTGTACGTGGTAAGTTTTGAAAAAAGCAAAAACTGTGCTGCCTGCTTTAGTTTTTAAGTCAAACTAACATACGCCCACAGTTTTAATAATCAGATGGTATTAAAAGGCTTATAGTTAAGAAAAACAGAAGCCCCTGCCCCAAACCTCCCACCTGATTCCTGCTCTCTAGAGGTGTATATTTCTAACTCTTGGAGCAGTTTGTGTTGATACTTGTCTCCATGTTTCTAAATATGAGTGACTTGTATATGTTATCTACTGATTTTCCATTATGTAGGAAGCTTATCACATCACATACACTCACATTCCACATTCTCCCTCCCCAGTCTTCCCAATCTGGCCTATCACAGTTTGGTTATTATAATCAAAATTCAGTGTATAGTATACAGTTTGCAGTGGAGCCAAATGGATTATATATTGTTTCCTGTGCAACACCCCCACTCCCCAGCTCCGAGTTAGTAACTGCCTCCCTTTTACAGTTGCTTTGTTTTTAACGCACCTATCATAAATTCTTGTTAACTCAAAACATAAAACCAGTCTCAATACAGTTGAACACATCATGTGATCTATCAGTTTTCTCTTTTATAAACAAAAAATCCTTACCAACACTTTGGGAGGCTGAGGTGAGAGGATCGACTGAGATCAGGCTGGGAAACATAGCGAGAGCCTGTCTCTACGAAAATTTTTTTTAAAAATTAGCTGAGTGTGGTGGTACATGCCTGTAGTCCCAGCTACATGGGAGGCTGAGGACAGAGGATGGCTGGAGCCCAGCAGTTTGAGGCTGCAGTGAGCTATAATTGCACTGCTGCACTCTATCCTGAGCAACAGAGTAAGACCCTGTCTCTTGTAAATTAATACATAAAAATAATTACCTCTATCTATACAATATATAAAATAATCACCTCTATTCCTTTTCTGGAACATCTATTACTTAAATGTTGATCCTTATGGAGACATTCTCTAATTTGTTTTCTTCCTTTCCTATTTTATGCTCCTCTCCTTTTGAAAATTTCACTTTTTGGGAAAGTTCCTCCTCTTTAGCCATCCGATCATTCTGGATTTATTTCTGCAATTTTTAGTTTCCAAAAGGAGAGCTTGCCTGTTCTGACTGCTTATTAAAGAAAAAAAAATCTTTAAAAAAAAAAAAAATATATATATATATCTCCTCTATTCTCTGATCCCTTTCAAGCAATTAAGGAACTTTTCTTTGGGTTCCTATATGGTATTTCTTCCAAGATTCTTCTTTTCTGGTTTGTGGTTTATCCTTAACAGTCATATTATAGACATTCCTTACAAGTCTGAGGATCTTTGGTTGCCAGTTCTCATTTAAAAGGATAACACTAAAATTCAGCTGGAAGTTTTAGATGCATCAAAGGGGCTTGTTGACTGGTTAATTTTACTGCAGGGTGGTCACCTGGGAAGCCTACTGCTTTATTAGAGGACCTTCAAATATTGTATCTAAGATCTTTTTTGGGGGGAGGGGGGCATTTTTCCAAAAAGGAATCCTCCTGCCTATAGGAGGTATGCCTGGCCAGCAAACACCCCAAAACCAAGTGGGTTTGGGCACTGAAGTGGGGTTTTTGACTTTTGTAGTACTCTTTAGTACTGGCATGTCATCCTCACTATAGTTCCATTCTGTTGAAAATTTATTAAATTATGGTTGAAATTTCCATAACTTATTCCAGAAATTTGTTACTATCTTTCATTTTCTGCGATCTGACTCTCCTCCCGTCTGTTCTTATGAGTTTGCATCCTATCTGTCCTTCACTTCATTTTCCTTTGTTTTGGGAGAGAACAAGTATTCAACACCTGTGCTCAAGCTGCACACGGAATCAGCATTCTTCCTTTGCCTCAGACGTTAAAAACACTCTTCATGATGACAGCATTTCCAGTTATGTCAAAATATTCTCCACTTAAAATTCTTTTAGAACTAATAAAACTCTCAAAAATGACAGACTTTTGATTTTTTATGTCATTGTTAGATTTTGCCATGCAACCACATGAAAACTAAGCACGGTTTTGTCAGGTCTCAGGCAGGTGGGTTTTTCTTTCTTCCCTGACATCACTGTTGTTGCTTACCTATCCCCCAAGGCCGATAATCTACTCATGAATCTAGTTCATGAGTAGATTATCGGCCTTGGGGATCACCTACAGATAATCCTGAAATCTTGGATTGGCTCCTTACTTCCTATCCCACCACAACCACATACACCTGGCCTACTTCCTCATTCACTTTTTGTTGGCATGAGCCTTTTAAAGATCTTGGCTATTTTTTAATGTTAGAGCCAGGCAAGCATGGTGAGGAAGGCAAATCTGTTGCAAAAACAATAAACAAAATCCAAAATTAAATGAAAATATTTTTGGATATTTGTTTTGTCTCAACAAAATTAAAAATTACTATATGACTTCTGAACAACTGGATCTTTTTACCCATTTAATAGTATAATTAACCACAAATTCATTTGGTGCACAGACAAACTCTCTTTAGGTTTTGATTTTACACGGAGAATTAGTTTCAAACGAAAGTGTTTGGAAATTTGACATTCCTTCCTCCCTCTGCAAAACTAACAGGAAATGGAATTAAGACATTTTAGCATTAGTATTTTATAATTTCCCAATATCCTGTTTAAGCTAATTATTTTAGAAAAATTCATAAACTGTTCCTATTTCCTAGTAGAATTTATAAAATGTACAATGTTTACCTTACATAAAATCAACATTAAGAGGGTTAAACTGATAGGTAGAATGACAGAATGGAATTTCTCTCTGAATCCATTCATTCAATCCTTTTTTGAAGACAAATGTATCAGGGTAAAAATTAAAATGTTGAATACAGTATATATCTTTATATGTGTATATTTCCATTTTAAGCATATGAATTATGCTTGAAAAATGACTATTTTATAGCAATATTACAAAAGTCAAAGTCTATAAACCATTTCTGCCACTCCCAATAGCAACTAAAATCTATCATGCTTGGTCTGACAAGAAGGATAGGAAGCCAGAGGAACAATGATGAGACATGGAAATCCTCAATATGTGGCCTGCACTATTATGCTCTTCACCATCTCCCATACCAGATGTTCTAGCTCCAAGGATTCTGATTCCAGGACAGACTCATTCACTCATCTTTCTCATCAGTCTTCACTATTCACATTTTCTTTCCATTCATGTACATTTACCCTTATGGTACCCAAATGATGTATCTCTCTGGAAAAAGTCACTTTCTAGAATAAGATCTTTCCTTGTCTTTTGTAAAGACCTTTTTAAGACTTGTTGTGGGCTAATGATCTAATGCCTAATGTATTCCTAAATTAGATGCACTTTAAATTACAAATAATATTTCAAATTATATATTTTCCTTCGGTTGTTAAATATATGTAGCAGGTCAATAATAAACAACTGGAATGTGTCATGTTCTGTTTTCTAGATATCAGTTTTAAAGACAAATTGCAGAAAAGAGAGAGAAGTTCCTCAGAACCATGAAAATCTCAATTATGAAATGACTAAAAGAGATACATTTATATGGTTTAATCAAATGATGACTAAGCTGGTATTTACTGGGATAAAACCCGTAACGTTTTGCAAGACAACAGAGATCATCTAACCATCCACTTATGCTTCAACCTGCCCTTCCAGTTTCAGTTGCAAAACAGTAAATGTCAAGGTATTGTAACTATCATAACAAGAGGTGGATACTAACGAGGAAAGGAGAGATGTTTATCAGCCATGTTTGCATTTCAAAAACAGTAGTATCCTGGATAATATCCTGAAGAGTATTTTCAAGCGTGGTTAGCTTTTATCTGGTACTCTACTTCACAAATTCCCATGGCTTCAGCCTTTCTGAGCACTAGTCTGTCTTCTTGGCTCAATGAGACCAACATGATCTGCTTTGATTGCTCCTTCCTGTGCCCGGATCTAGTAAATGCCTCCAGGCAAAAAGCTGGGGTGATAGAAAGGCTTACATCCTGGGTTTCACTTCTCTTAAACATTATATTCTTGTGCTGACAGCTTTTCAGTGTCTTCAAACTGTTGTCTCATAATTTAGTCCGGTTTTGTACTTGCTTGCAGCAGGAGGGCTAGTTGGTACCAGTTAGATATTACAGTTGGAATCAGAAGCCGATGTTTAGTTTTGACACTATAGAATATATGAAACAATTGAATGTTTTTGAGCAAAAGGATGACATGGTAAATATTGCATTTGAGAAGAATCAGTACTGAGAAAGACAGATGGATTCGATGGTAGACGAACTAGGACCAGAAAAACCATGCAGAGAGTCGTAAGCCAAACGTAGGATGAACAGAACCTAAGCTGAGCTAGTGGTGATGCCATGAACACGCACTACTAGGAGAGGAAACCTTGTCTCTAGGCTTATTGTTCAGCAGAAATTGGGCTGGGAAAGTATGCATGTTAAAATGTTCCTGGAAGGGCACTTGAAGAAAGAAAAAGTACTAATAAATGGTAACATTTACTGAATACCTACTATATTATTAATGTTTTAATATTTTATTTATTCCTCAAAAATAATCCTGTGGATGTTATTATCCCCAATTTATACATGAGGAGACTGGGACTCTAAGAGGTAAAGTCACTGGGCTAAGTAAAATTAGTTGGAAATGATAGGGTCAGCCTTCAATTTCAAATCTGGTTATCTGCAGACCTTAAGCTCTTTCCTTAATCATGCTTCCTCTATAGAGTGGAGCAGATATAGCTCTTAGAAGCCATATTCATATCAATGGAAAAGTGTTAGCAATGTTAAAAATAGAATGTACAAAAACCTAACGTGCTCTACCCAAGTAGAATTAGAATTAGAAGTTACAAAGCCCTGAAATCTCTGACAAATCTCCATCAAAATGGAATTTGGAGGTGACTTTTTACCATCTATATGGCAGACTGGTTGCTTCTAAATATTTTAGCTTAACTCCAACTACCAGATAATTTCCCATTGCCAGTGGCACATACCTAGGTGAAGTGTCTAAGGTTTATTCATTCAATGCCCTAATTAATTGTTTGTGTTTGTTTACTAAGAGTCTCAGTGCATCAAAAACATCTTCGGTTTAGCTTTAAAACCCCTCTGAATAACTTTGGGAATACAAGAGAAAATGTAGGCATGATTTGCTACTTTCCCAGATTCAGCAATGACTTCTTGAGGGGTTTTTATTTCCCTTACAATAACATTCACCATTAATGAAATGGATAGGCTGGAGATAAAGTGACCAAATGGGCATTCTCTGTGACGTATTTGGTTATTATCAGACATAAATCGGTGGCATTCATGGCATAGACGCTGCTATTTTAACACTGGGCAGGTAACTGAATGATCCTCATGAGAGTGGGTTGGTAACATTAAGCGTGAAGAGACTTCTCTTTGATGATGTATCCTCCATAACTCCTTTCTGTCTCTGCTGCGTTACTCCCTTTCCTTTTTTCTATACCACTTGTACTGCTGGGCCAGAATAAATATTCTCATCCCAACGATGAGCTACCAGTAAGTTATTTCAACAGCAGGATATCTGCAAATGAAAAGGTCCTGAGAGAAAGTGTATATGTGTGTAAATCTGTCTCAGAATTACTATGTCTCGTCTAATCTTTGTCCAGTATGTTCTGTCTGAAAGTGTTAATCTATTTGGCAAATACTAGATAACAATACAAATCAGTGGCAATGACATGATAGAATCTGCACTAACAAATACAGAGAAAGATCTTTAGTGCTTTAGGTAGTCACAGCAGAGGTTGAATAAGGCTCCTGGTCTTTCTGTTTTCTATCTATGGTTTGTTGTAATATTTCAGAGCAAGATGAACAAATACTTCAGAAAATGACCCCTGACCCACTGGGCTCTTCACCCTCTTGCAGAAGCCTGCCAGGAATTGGTTTCAGCAGCACATGCCAGAAGATGGATCAGGCTCATCCCTTTCACCTCACTTAGCTGAGCTACAGATGTTATTCATATTCATCACAGTGTCCAGCTCTTTGACAAAAGTACAGAGTTCCTTGGCTCAATAAAAATCATATGTCATCAAGTTTCCTGGGTTAAGTGCATGCTACTTAGAAAAGCATTTCCCTTTGTCTATTTGATAAGATGTTTGGAGACCTCCAACATCTGCATATCAGTTGCAGCCTCCACTGTTGCCAAACGCCCTCTTGCCTCTACTTCATTCTCCAAGGTGCTCACTCACTCTGCTCAGCTCTACACATTGCTCTCTTTTGGCAACCCTCAATGTTTCCTTGAACCCCGTGAAATGTAGATACTCTCTACCCAAAGTGCAGAATGTTGGGAGCAGAAGGAGGAGGCAGTGTAGCTTCGCACAGTTTTATTATTTCCTGCCCTTGGTCTCAATTCCAAAAGCTGAAGATTATTTCCAAATGTGCCCTGCAGCCAATCCCATCATTACACGGATATTAGGTCCTACAACCCAGCATTGTGGCTTAGGCATCTCTGTGCCTCGTGAGACCGTGTATGGGTTAAGTTTTGACATTGAAAAAAAAATAACAACCTTGTAGAATTGATTGAAAACATACACAGTGTGGCAGGGCCTGCGTGTGGATCTCAGACTGTGGCTTCATCGATCTGAACAGAAATCATGAGCCTCTGCTACTACAAAAAAATCACTTAAAAAATAGACACCTTTTTAAATTCTTCTTTCTATCCATCTCTATCCTCATAAATTAGTTTGAAGGAACATCAGAGTTTACATGTAAAAATTATGCTTTGGAAAACTATTTGTTTTCAATATGCAGTGGAACCTCACTCTAACCTCAACAGTTTGCAGTGAAATCAAAGGCATCATTGAATAATGTAATGACTTATACTACTCAAAGAAAATCCAATTGCTAGGTCAAAAGAGAGGAGGTAAAGACATTTCTAAGATCATGTTACTATTTTTCCCTGTTATTTAGAGATCGAAGCAAAATAAACATATACAGTGAGAGGTTTCAGTGAGTGATGGGCAGAGTAAGATCATGCCTGGAAGCTTTTCTTAGTCTAAATTTAAAAGGTGCTGCTTTCAGTTTATCAGATGTACCAATTTGTTTCATGACTGTCTTGTTGCCAAAGCGATTCCCATTCTCTCCACTTTGTTTTCATGCTACCCTCTTGATCACCGCACACATGTACACACAAGCACATACACGCACACACCATGCATGCACACATATGCACCCGAGTACACATGCACACACAGGCACATAAACACATGCACACACACTCTTTTCTTCTTCACTTGATGTGATCATCCCTGAGAAACTTTCCCTGACTATCAGAGGATGGGCTTAGATGCCCTTATATTATGCTTCTTTAGCAGTCTGTTCACATCTCTCTCATGGCATTTACCTCACTGTATTGCCTACATCTCTCTCCTCTCCATATATCAAAAGCTTTGTGAAGCCAGGAACCATATTTCACTGTGTTATCAGCCTCTAGGTCTAGGTTAGCTCCTAACACATGGTAGTTTTTCAGTTAATGCTGAACTGAATGAACTATAAGTCTATAATCATCCTAAAAAGGATTTCTCTGGGAATACTTTCAAGAGCACTAAAAAAAAAGAGGGTCAAGATGGGGGAACTATCTAAGTCAATTATTTGTGTGTAGTCAGTCCAGTGGTTATGAGCCAGGCTCTGAAATCAGCAGACCTGTTTTCACCTTTTCACAGTGTTGAACAAAGTACTTAACCTCTCTAAAGCCCAATTTTCTCTTTTATAAATAAGAAATAATGATGTTGTCTACTACGTAAATTGTTGTAAGTCTAAAATGAAATAATCATATGAAGTACAGTAGCCTTCAATGATATAATAGCTGAGATGGTGATAGAGATTGCCTTTACATTAGAGATAATGTCACTCCATCACCAGGGTATGTAAATACAAAGTGGGGATTTTTGTCCGTTTTTTTTTTCATTCTTTGCCATTAGAGACGGTGCCTAGAAAGTTTCTGGTATATAGAAGGCACTCAATCAATTATTTGTTGAATAAATATGTAAATATGGGGTTTTCTCCCAGGAATGACAATGACGATGCCGCTTCATCCATACTCTCTGGCTCTTCTGAACATTTGCAAGATAGCTGGCTGCATATTTATCGTAGACTGTACGGTAATCAAACCTGATGATTTAACAACCTAAAATTTTAGCTTCTTGACCTAATTAGTTGAGTATATCAGTAAGCAAGAAGAATGAAATGGAGAATTTAGGAGATTTTAAAAAAAAGAAGGCTGAAGACATATTCCTTCTTGAAAATCTATCAGACCTGGAAGGAAAACCATGTGTGGAAGTGACCCGAAGGAAGCTGAGGAATACACGGAATGACCTGCAGAGGCCCCTTTCAGCACTAATGATCCATGAAGGAGATTTACAGACCCACATGAATTGACCCCAAGTAAGCCTTGGCTTGCTACTTTTCTCCCACGTTGGCTGGTGTTCTCACTTCACTCACTACAGCTGCTCCTTCCAACCCTGCCCTGCCCTCAGTCTCTGCTGCTGGAAATGACCACTGGCCCCTGGCCCAGAGGGCGTGGCTGGCACCGTGGACAAGGTTTGCCTGACTTCCACATAAACGCAGCAGCTGAGCAATACACACAGCCTGAGCAGAGCTGCGTTGGTTTTATGGACAGGCCTCCCGTGTGAAATTTGACTTTCCCTCTTTGCTGACTTGGCCAGGTTAGCCATGGTCACCGCTGGATCACAGGAAGCACATATTTGCTACAAAGTCCCTTTGGAGATCCACATGGCCCTCAGATGAGCAATAATCCAGATTTCTT
Source organism: Cheracebus regulus (assembly GCA_963574635.1). Lineage (NCBI taxonomy): Eukaryota > Metazoa > Chordata > Mammalia > Primates > Pitheciidae > Cheracebus > Cheracebus regulus. The sequence continues at coordinate 25,312 of CAUYQU010091786.1, forward strand.
ACTTTATTTTTTTTTCTTTTCCATGGGAATAAGAGTGCTGCTCTGCCAAGGAACATATTTTAGGCTTTTCTTTTGGCTGCTCCGCAGGGAAGCTCAAGGACCTGGTGATTTTTTTTTTCTATGCATCAAGGAGAATCTGTGGAGCCTTTTGTGAAAAGGAAGGGAAAATATGCTTCATGCACCTAATTGACCTGTCTCGTCCAGTGAAATAAGTTTTTCTGACAAAGTTGAATTCATTATTTCTTGATAGGGGTGGTACGACATGTGAGAAGAAAGTAATGGGTTATTTGAATCATTCTAGCCACACCTCTTAATAAAAAAATAAACTATGTTGTGCAGATATTTTGTAGATCACAGCATCTATTGGCAGCTACATGCTATTTTTCCTTTTGAGTAAAAGGGAAAACAAAAAAGTGACAGAATCCTGGGGGGTGATATTATTTTAGTTGTGATAAGTAACAAAGCCGGGACAGTCTTCGTGGATTCAGGACAAGGCCCTGGTGATTGTGGAGGCATCAAGAGTCATTCTCACACCTTTTTGCCAGTGACAAAGAAGGAAATATGGACAGTGTTGACTTAAACAGTCCTTGTATTGAGACTACTAAAAAGTATGAAAGAATTTGGGGCTGGTGGTTGTTAATTAGCACATGGATCAAGGGAGAGCACTGACACATTCAGAGGCCAAAAGCCAGACCTAGCCAAAAAGAAAAAAAGAATGACCAAAAAGTGAATTCATCAAAAGCCTGGGCATAGCAGCTTGTCTAGAAATAAGGATAAGAGAAAGGAAAGGGAAAAGTGATAATAAGGTAAAAAATTGAGGAACATTTTTGAAAAATCGTGGGTAGCAAGAGCAAAATTGATGATGTCAATTTAAGAGAAATGTGAATGAAACATAGAAACAAGGCTAAAAAAGAGGAAGATTAACAAGAAGCAAAACTGAAGTACTGTCGGGGGTGCTTGTGTTGTTTAAAATCACACCTTAGCTACAGTAAACAACACTTGTCAAGTCTCAAATAAAAGAAACAAAATAGGGGCTCTTGGTGTTTGTTAAAATACATTTCAGGGCCGGGCGCGGTGGCTCACGCCTGTAATCCCAGCACTTTGGGAGGCCGAGGCGGGCGGATCACAAGGTCAAGAGATCGAGACCATCCTGGCCAACATAGTGAAACCCCATCTCTACTAAAATATAAAACTTTGCTGGGCGTGGTGGCACGCATCTGTAGTCCCAGCTACTCGGGAGGCTGAGGCAGGAGAATTGCTTGAACCCGGGAGGTGGAGGTTGCAGTGAGCCGAGGTCGCACCACTGCACTCCAGCCTGGCGCCTGGCGACAGAGCAAGACTCTGTCTCAAAAAAAAAAAAAACCAAAAAACATTTCAAACTGCCTGCCCCAGGCTGAGCTCAGAGAGGCGGGCGGCGCTCTTCCTGGTCTCCCTTCTATTCAGGTGCTTCTACCTTAATCTCCAGCTTCCAGTTAACCTTTATTTTCTAATTAGCAACTTCTTTTTTATGGCCCCCACTTATGGGACTACCAGCCTATATGTGCAAGTATGGTCACATATACATTAAGCTCTGATTCCCCGACAAACCTTCCACTTGTCTTCACAGGGTCTCCTGGGGATGCCCTGGAAAGTTGGTCCAACACAATGTCCCTATCTTTTTATTCTTTTTCTGCACACGTTTGTGTGCCAAATGGGTTTTCAGTACCAAAGCCCTCTTATGAAACTGGCCCTATGAAAAAACATAGAAATTGACCCTTCTGGTCTTAAAAGTTGAAACTTATGTTTATCTTATCTGAGTTACTTTCTCAAAGACACTCAGTTCTCCCAGATAGTATCAAGGAACTGACCCTCCTTTTCCTTATTTGCCCCTCATTCTTGTTTCCCTAACTGACCACCTACTTTCTGTTGGCCAGTTCTCCTTCCTTGCCCTTTCTAATTCCTGTTTACCCACACATGGCTACATTCCTTTTCTGCTATATAAACTCCCAATTTTAGTCAGTTAGAGATACAGATTTGAGACTGATCTCCCATCTCCTTGGCTGCAGCACCCCAATAAAGCCTTCTTCCCTGGCAATACTCATCGTCTCAGTGATTGCCTTTCTGTGTGGTGAGCAACAGGCCCTAGACCAAACCCCTGGTGTTTCAGTAATACCTGGACTCCATTCTGTGGATTCTCCTAGAGGGCAGTTTGGCCTTGTCCAACTCCATGTTCCAGACATTGCTGACCCTGGGGCCAGAGGAACTGGTAAAAATAGGACAGGTTGGAAAACACATCACAGGGATAAAGGCAAGCCACTCATGAGAGTGTGAGAATAACATTGAAGGGCTTGGAAGACAGAGACAGCATTGGAATGAAGTGGTCAAAATTTGCCTTTGAATCAAGCCTGCTATAGCCATGACCTGTCCATGCTTTCTTCCTCTTGCTTTCCTCCCTTTTTTCAAAAACCTTGTTCTGAACAGCAGTGACCTTTCCAATATGTGTATGGAGGAAGCAAAAGAAGGAAAGGCGAAGGGCAATGAATGGGATTGCTTTCCACCCCACCCACCCCAGATCTTCTCCTAACCTATTAGGGTTCACATAATGCAGGCATCAAGTTAAAGTCTATTTGTGTTCTTACCTAAACTTGCCTTGGAAATGTATTTCCAGCAGCACACATATACATCATTTGTCTTGATATTTAATTATAACCTAGGGTTTCCTAATTGCATCTTAGAATGAGAGTTAATTCATGAATCAAAAACAAAAACAAATAACCTATTCATCACAAGCAACAGCAGCTTTCTGGTAAGGGAGAGGAGAAAATAGAGGCAGCTTCATGCTGTCTTTTTCCTGGGTATATGTTCAGGATCATTGTCATTTTATCCATTCAGTTACACATTCTGTTAATCCTTTAGGACAGCTACTCTGTGGAGGGTGCTATTACTGTGGCGAAAAATACAAGATACTAATCCTTATGAGAGTTTATTTTCTAGTAGAGGTGATTAAATATGTGTACAAACATACAATAACTATAAACAAGTGATGGTTACCTGATATATTTAAAGACATTCTCTAGCCTATAGTCCTATAAATATGACAGGAAATAGTCCTATTTATTAAGCAAAGCTTAAGCATTACAAATTAAATGCTAAAAAGAAAGTTATCACTTCTGAATATTATGATTAGGAAAAATACTGAGGACAAAATCATATGTGAGTAGAGTTTTGAGTCACACTTAAGATAAATATGGGCAGGATTTTAATCGGCAGAGAATGTTAAGAAGCCATCTTAGAAAAAAAGTTCAGTAATAAGACACTGAATATGTGTGTTGGGGGAGGTTTAATGTACGTATAGGATATAGTGAGTTTGGAAAGAAAGGAAGTATTTTCAGAAACATGTCAAAGTAAGGATTAGCTGGATATTTTAATGGACTCCTTGGAACAAGTAAAATAGAAGGAGTCAAGGAGGACTCCAATAATTTTATTCAAGAAACTATGTTACCATTAGGAAGTCTGGGGATGTCAAAGGGAGAGCAGGCTCAGGGGAGAAACAGGAACTAGGTCCCAGACATACAGAGCTGGAGAGATTAGGGTGGGGCCGTAATTTTCAGGAGACAATGATCATTTGGGAGAAATATCAAGAAAATGTTAAGGCTGTTGATATAAAACAGGAAGTCACCTATGCTATGGACTTATTTAAAACCATAAGATGAAGAATTCTGATAAAATACATGTAAAATAGACGCAAAGTATACAAGGCTAAATCCTGGGGGAAGACTCCCAGTTAGAGAATGGGAGGAGGACAAACAGCTAGTAGAGGAGAGAGAAGAGAGTTTGGCAAGGGAAGAGAGACAAGAATCATGCAATGCCTGGAAGTCAAAGGAGGGGCCATTTTCAGAAAGGTAGATAGTTTTCAGTGTCAAATGCTATAAAGAATGAAAACTGGATACGGTCTGAGAAAACAATGGGGGTGCACTGGTGCTTTTGAGTGAACAGCTGCAGGCAGATGGTGAGAGGAAGACAAACTACATTGAGTTTACCAATGAGTACGGAAGCGCAGCAGCAAGACAGAGACTGTTCTGTTAGAAGTTCCATAACTTGAAGAGGGACAAAGATGAGTATGCATTTTGAGGGAGCAACAGATCTCAGAAAAGATTTTCTCTGGACTTACCTGAGCAAGTTTTAGGTAGAGGAGAAGCTTTCCTCAGGAAGTGAGAATTCAAGTTGCCACAGAATTTAGAGGGAATCACCTATAAAGAAAAATCAGAGAAAGACAAGGGTGAATGGAAATACAATTAGCTGTGGAGATACCACCTTTAGGAAAGAAGAGTGACTTACTTTTCTCTACTGTAAGTGGCAGGGAAAAAAAGGAATGATCGGATAGTGTGAAGGAAGGAATGGTAGATATGCAAAGGCAGAGTCCAGAGAGAAGGAAGATGAAGGAGCTCTATAAACAGAAGGTAAGGTCGCTAGATGAGAATAGCAAACGAAGGTGTAGAATGAAGACATGAGTGCCACAGAGTGAAGTAAGCCACGATGAAATAAGCCACCTAAGTTTGCATCCTATAGTGAGAAATGTTCCTAGTTTATTCCATTCTGACACCAGAATTTTGAGTCATGGAAGTCTATCCTAGATCTCTATCTAGAATGGTAATGAAAATATTCTTTCAACTGCAACATTTTGAAAGTGGTGAAAAGAGTAACTAAAAATAATAATTGAGCTGTCACCATAAATTGAGAATAATATATAACTTATTAGAGAGTTAACCTCAGGTTAATTAAGTACAATAGGATACATGTTAGGATCCTGCTATTAATTCTTAACTAGGATCCTCATAGTATTTGGTAAAGATTGTAAATGAAGTCTGTGGTAAAACCATGGATCCATTTGATACTCATCTAGATTCCTAGTTTTGAGGCATTTAGAATTTGTTGACTTTCTTTGACATGTTTCTATGTTCTGGGTCGATGAAGGTCTCCCCTAGGGCCTTGGACTTATCTTTGTCTTATTCACTTGTATAATTTTAGCTCAACATTTTCATGAATTTTGTTTCTAATAAAGTTCATTTTCTTCAAATGTTTTGCAAAATAATTACTGGTTTGGGGGGAGAAAAACAAGATTGGACAAATGTCATCACATACCTATTACAGATGCTCCAGCTCATTCCAATGGCTAAGTTGTTGGACTAGGGCTGAAGCCCAAATCCTCAAATGCCAGATACAGAGCCCCACCTATTGACCACTGTCACATCCATGCTTCTCCCATGAAGCATCACATAACCTTGTTCATGAAATAAACAGTCTGTTATTTAAATTTCAATAAGAAAAACGGGACTAAATCAGTCCTCTCTGTGTGATTTCAAAACAATAAACTGAAAATTGAAAATTAAACCATTTTACTTTTTGTTTTAATCTGTAAAACCCTAACCAACTTAAATTATTTAAGCATTAGAAAAACAATGCGTCAACTCAGTCACTTAATTAAATAATCTAATTTCAACACTAATCATTCCACTGGACACTTGACTGAATTTTTCACTTTTTAACCAGTAGTCTTGTCTTTATGCAGCCTTAACTTCATACAAGTCAAAGAAGAATTTTTTTAAACCAATTCAGAAAATGCAAGGTTAGTGCTAAGAACTGTGAAAGGGCTTTTCCCTTACTTATAAACTCACAAATTAGCCTGCCAGTTTCATGGAGTCTGCAGAAACCATGAGACTCCTGGGTCAGAGACAATGGAATTTATTGCTCATAACAACAGCAGTAGCCAGAGCATCACTTGCTTGTGCAGGTTCCTTGGGGCCTAACGGGGTGATGCAAAAAGGGCCAGGGGATGCCTATAAATGTAATGGGTTGCATTATCAGAGAGAAACCCCGAGCTGAGGGGGTCCCAAATCATTTTAAATAATCACTAACCTTGTCTGTCTTTATCTCCGGAGGGATTTGCTATCTCCGTCTCCTAAAGCTGTTCTATACTCAAACATCATTTAAAAAATAACCCAGAATAAAGTCACTCAGTGCCTCTGCTTACAAGTCATGCAGAACCATGAGAGACTCATGGAGAATTGTTTCACAGCAGCTAGTGGGTCAATAAAAGTTTGAAATGATTCATTATTGATACCCAGATGCAAAGGGAAGATCAAAACTTAGTAAATATTTTTAGAATTTTTAACCACAAGAAGGCTATGGATAAATTGTGATTGTTGACTGTTTTACAAAAAAAGTATATTGAAATAAACTTTTAATGTAAGTATAAGAATTTTTCTAATAAAAAGCATTGAGAATAGTCCTATTATTCTTCCCCAGCCTGACCTTAATTTAAAACTTCTCTTCAGTAAAACAAATCTATTAGAAAGATATCAAATGGTCCTTATTGAGAAACTGTTATGGTTCAGATTTCAATCAACTTTTCATTTCAATGGCTTCTGAATCCACTTAATTTAGATTTAGTTTTAAAATAAATGTAAAATTCATTTTTATTATAAATTCTACATAAATCTCAAGCAAGCAGCTTGTCATTCACGCTTAGACCTATAAAAACAGGTTCTTGTAAGTCTGCCTACTAGAAAAAAATGATAAGTGTATTCTTTAAAATGGTTCTTTGTGAACTTTGTTTTCACTAGATTTTTAATAATAAAAAGACCACTTGGTTCAGGACAGAGAAGTATAATAAATGCAGCACATGAAAATAAAATAAAACATACATTACCCAACTGTCTAATATTGAATCTTACAATTTATCAAGTTGACTCAAAATAATAAACTACACTTTGAAAAATAAAATAAAATAAAATTGACCCCTTTTTGAAAAGAAAGCCATGTTGCTTATAGAACAGCCCACATTAATATAAAGTGAGAAGAAAGAAAATGTGTAAAAGCTTAGAGCTGAAGGAATTTCTGCATGTGGGTATACTGCAAGTACATGTATTCTAGAACTAGCAATAATATATTGTTAAAAGTAATGAAATCTGGGAATGTGTATTCAGATTATTAACTTTATACACTCCATGAAGTATTTGAGCTTATTTAGTGAAACACATATCAGACAAGTTGGTTATTATTAACATGACCAAAAAAGGAATAATAAAAAAGCTGTTTCTTGAATGCACTCCATATGCATTATAAGTCTGTGGGTTTTATGATGCATAAGCTGTTCTTGTCTTTGGAATATTCAATTTGAATGAATAGATTAGACAAATACAGATACATGCACATGGAACGTTAGTGAATAAGGCCTTGCGTGTTAAGATAAATGCTGAATGAGTTCAGGCAAGGGCTATGGCAGGTTAGAGGAATCCCTGGGACTTGGGAGGGGCTAGAAAAGGCTTTAACAGATAGAAGATCATATACATTACTCATTGCCCTCTTTCCTTAAAAAAAAACTGGATTCCTAGTTTATGTAAAGAAAGGCGAAGGCAGAAAGCCCTCAGTACTACTTGTTGTTTCACTGATGATTTTCAGTGAACTCATCACTGAAATCAGTCCTGGTTGTTGTTTCACTGATGATTTTCTAGTAACAAATGATGATCCTTTTAATGTTCTCATCTCATCCTCATAAAGTTATTCAGTATAAATGAGAAACTCATTACAGTTACTGAAATAAATAGATTTTTAAAAAATGACCATTGATTCAACTTCATTAAAAGCAAGGAAAAATCTGTTTAGAATTTAGATAAAAGGGAAAACTTCTAAAATAAGTGAGAAGAGCAGTAAGATTCTAAGACTCTCAAAAGTGTATGCAGGGAAAACCTAATCCACCTATTATGAAGACATAAGGAGCTGAAATAAGAATTAATCTAATGTAACTTCCCCTCCCCCTACCCGCACACCCATTGGTATCCCACCCTCATACAAATGGTTGTATAATCACCATTTCCACTGGATATAAATGATTAAGATCATTCTTACTGATTTTTGTATAATAACAGAAGGGTGATCTATGTCACTTAACATGGTTTGAGCCTTGGATTAAATCAAGAAGAGACTCTGGCACCTGGAATATTAAAGTGACCTACTTCTATGACTTTTAAAGAACAGCAGAGCTACTAAAGCTGTCCTGGAGAGACTTAACTAAACTGAACATTATAACTTCTTTCCATCACTTTATTGATACTCACAACTATAGTAATTAGTTATAAGTATTAGTTATTTTGTAAGCTGTGTGTTTTGTTGAATTATGTCAATTTTTTATAAGATAAATATATACTGTATATTTTTTCATCAACACATAATATTTGTAATAAGTGTGTTAGGTTTTCCATGAATATACTTTTGAGAGTCTTAGAATACTGGAGAAAACAATATAATAATTGCAAATTCCTGCATTGGAAAGGCAGAAATTGATTAACAATACCAAAAGTCAGTGAAGAGGAAGCTCAAGTTCCTGCCAATATGTGGTGCAAAAATGCTGTGGAGTTTTGGGTTAGTCAAGTTTCTCAAGCTAGCCTTTACATATTTCAGTAAAGCCAAGTGTTTTTTTCTCCCTAATTTTTCAACCCTGATGTATTTTGAGGGAAATTTGGTCCATATGTTTCTAATTCATTTACTCCAACTCATCAAATGTTGTTTTGTAAGACTACTCTTTGCCCAAAGGTTTTCCAGTCTTCTGAAGACCTCTAAGCTAGAAATGGGAATAGATGCAAGTGGTACCCATTGCCAAACTTAAATTTTCTTGAACCCAGTGTTAATAGAAGACTAGCATCTATTTTTAAACTTGGCAAACAATAGACACCATTCAGCTGCTGACTGAGAGTGAAATAACAATTAGTTGCTTATTTGTGAAGATTGTGTATGCAAAAAGTTTTTTGTTTTTAAAAAATCCATGGAAAATGATTTAATTCTTAATAACAATGGAGAGAACAGCAACACATTTTACTTTTTCTGAAAACTTTCTCACCGTTGCTTCTTATTATAATACTGTGGGATAGACAAGGTAGTTACACTCATCTGCATTGCACACTTGAAGTACTTGAGGCTCGGATAAATCAAGTAATTTTTGCCATATTGCATAGGGGTGCCATGGCAGAAGAGTCCTGGGACTCAGTTCTCACAGCTCTAAACTTTTGTTTTTTTGGACAAACAGTGATGTCTGTGCCTCTCCATGACTCACACACGGTGAGACGATATCCTGTTTCATGGCAACATGGATGACCCAGTGCATAGAACTCATTATGGGTCTCACTAAGGGACTTGTTAGTGCCAGGGACAGACATTGTATGAGCCCCTTTTTCTAGATTATCGCTGACCCTCATATGGGGTGAGACAACCTTACTAATGGCTGAGTAAATACACATATGTATTCACACTTATCTAGGCATTTGATCTGATCTGATTTGGTCTAATCAATTTACAGATTTGTTGTAAAGATTATTATAAAGATTTATTGCAAAGATTAATGTACTACATTCTATTATTAAAATGATTATGTCCATGATAGCATTTGGGTCATAAAACACTAAAACAGATGAATATTTAGTTGTCTCTACTTTATAAATAAAAATATCTAAGACATGCATGGAGTTACTAAACTTTCCATATTAAGTCAAGGTCAGAGTTCAGATGTGCATTTTCTACAATTTACTGATATGAAGCAATGTTAAGTCTACCTAATATTAATGATGATATTGATGATGAAAATGGGAATTACCACTTCTTTTTTTTTCTTTTTCATACCATGTGTTGGGTACATGATCTCAATTAGTTACCACAAAAGATATTGAGGTGGATATTTTCTCCCTAATTTTTAAAGATAAAGAAATTGAGGCTTAGCAACTTTAGATACTCTATCAGTTAGGTCTCTGTTCCTTGCATGTAACAGATAACCAAACCCAAACTGACTTAAGCAAAAACAGAATGTTTTGAGACATGTAACTGAAAACTCCATGCATATGGCTAGCTTCATGTGTGGCTTCATGCAGGGTCACAAATAACATTATCGGACTTCAGGTTTTTCCCTATTTCTATTTTCTCTATTCTTGGCCTCATTCCCAAGTTTTATAAGGAGTTATACAGTGAGCAGCAGCTGTAGATATTTTCTTGCCTAAATGGAATGCATCTGTCCCTGGTTGACATTAGTCCATATTGGATTAAGTGTTTCTCCCTGACAAAATTCCTAAATGAGCCCTTTGGCTTAGGTCTAGGTTGCATGCTTGACCTTGAAACTTCGGGTAGGGTAAGTTCCATCCAAACCATGTAAAATGAGAATGAGGAAGGAGTGGTCCCTCATCAAAATTTAGGTGAACTAATAAAGACAAATGGATGCTTAGAGGCCAAATAACTGCAAATGCCCACTGCAGGTCACATGCCCAAGATCAAACAGCTAGCATGTGGCAGAGCTGGAGCTCACACTCATGTCCTTTTAATTCTAAAATTTATTCTCTAACCTCGGGGTTGATGACTTTTTTCTATAAATAGTGAGTTAATAAGTATTTTAGATTCTGCAGGTCATAAAGTGTCTGTGGCAATACACAGTTTGGTCCTCATTATACAAAGGCAGTTATAGACAACACAGAAGCAAATATGCATGGTTATGTTCCAATAAAACTTCATTTACAAACACAGGTGAAGAGCCAGATTTTGTGTGCTATGGTTTGCTGATTCCTCCACCCCACTTTTCATAATTTTGATCAGCCACAGTCTTTACATACAGAACAGAAATGGAGCAGCTTCTTTGATGTGATTAGTTGAAAAATATTGTTAAACGAAGTTTACCAGCCCATAGCTAGTGACCGGTTAAGGTGAGGTCTACTTGCAAATCTCCCACATGCTCCTGCTTTAATCAAATGAAATATAAGAAACAGAATGTATTCAAAGAGAGTATTTATTTTATGGGTTACACTATGTGTTTTATGTTCTACACTATGTAGATATTTTCTATATCACAATATTTCTATAAAACTTCTTCAGATGTTCTTATTCCCTGAATAATTTAACATCAATTTTGACAATCTTTGTGTGAGATGAAATAGTAGCCCTCCAAAAGATGTTCATGTCCTAATCCCTAGAACCTCTGAGTAAGTTACCTTATGTGTAAAAGGGACTTTGTATATGTAATTAAGTTAAAGATCTTAAACTAGAGAGATAACCCTGGTTTATCCAAGTGGACCCTATACCCAACGTAATCACAAGATTTCTTAGAAAAGAAAGGCAGGATACCCAAAAGTTAAGGAGGAGAAGACAATGAGATGATGAAAGTAGAGAATGGAGTAATGCAGTCACAAGCCAAGGAATGCTGGCACCCTCTAGAAACTGGGAGAGGTAAGGAAAATGCTCCCCTGGAGCCTTCAGAAAAGAAAAATGACCCCACTGACTACTGATTCTAGCCCTGTAGAACTCATTTTGGACTTCTTATCTCCAGAAATGAAAGACAACAAACTTGTGATGTCATAAGTCACTGAATTTATGGTAATTTTTAAAGCAGGCCTAGGAAATAATACAATCCTATATCTCAAAATAATATTGTGGCAGATTTCTTCTACTTTACTGAATTCAGTGGTGAAAGCACACTGAAGCAAGAAAAAAGAAACATTGCTTTTCATTTCCCAAGGTGATCAGTTATAGGTAGGTTGCACACTGCCATGAGAAATTAACATTTATGGACACTTTGATATCATTACCTTTAACAACGATTTTATGGCAATACTAGTTGTAGGAATAATAGTAGTAGAAGTGGCAAGTAAATTAGCTAAGGCATGTAAAGGACTTAGTACTCTTGCTGGCCCATGGAACTCAAAAAATAGTAACAATTGTTATCAATAGTTCGTAGTGTTAGCAACAGTAATAGTGTTGGCATTGGTATCAGTGCTAGTAATAAAAGTCACCATTTTTTTAGTGCGTAACACTCAAAAAGACAGCTAGATACTGTCTTAAGTATTTTTTATACATTATCTATTTTAATCCTCATGTAACACAGTGAAGTAGGTGTCATTATCACCATTTAGTGAATGAAAAATGTGAATCTCTGGGGGATTAAATCATTTCCCCAATATACCATGGTAAGCAAGTGGTAGCAGTACAATTAATTAAACTTGGTGTGCTCACTAATAAAATCCAGGCTTTTTGCAAGAACTCAATTTTGAAACCATCATCCCCATGCCTCCAAAATTAGCTGGTGTAGCTAATAGAACTCTTAGTTGAGAGAAACTGGATCTTTGATAAAAGGGGATGTCATGGGGCATCAAAGATACACTTCGTTGATGTAACACCTGTGCCAAGGGTTTTTTGCATTGTTTGTGAACAGTGTTGTCAAAATGTTCTCTATCAAAATAAAAAATCCCTCTGCTGAGAGAATGCCTTTCTGTTTGGTCACCTGGAGAACACCCAGGCATCTTTCAAGGTGATAATCAGGCATCACTTGCTCTGTAAAGCCTTTCTTGGCATCCCCTCTTCTTGACTTCACTCTTCTATGCCCGTGATCAAATATTTTTCTGTAGTAGGGTCAGTCCACAACTTACTTGGTTGTGCTTATTGGGTGTCTATCTGTGTCTCTCATAAGCTTTGTGATATCAACAAACCTGTTTACTGGCAACTGTGTATCCAGTTGTAGCACAATTCTGGGCACATTCAAGTTCAGTGATGGAGGCACAAGTGAATGAATAATATGTAAATGAATAGATTCATGAATTATTTTACCAAGAGGGAGGAAGGAGAGTTCTCATTCTAGAGGGAACAGTTTTTACTGCAGTTTGTTTAAAAATTTTATTCTGCAGCACAACTACCTAAATAAGAATACAATATAAACAGCATTTTCTCTGTTACCAAAATTACTATTTCTAATTACATATCATATTTTATGTTTCTTATAAATTTTAGTTTGTTTTTTCCTCAGCTAAGTTAAAAGGAAAGTTAAAGCTTATGTGCATGTGAAGATATACCCCAGAAAAATTACATACATATGAGAAAATGCTGTGTTTTAAGATCTGGAATGTGATGCCTTGTGAAGTAGGTCCTGATTCTTTCACTTTTGTACTTAACAATAAGTAATTCAGCAGTTCTTACCCTGAAAAATATACAGAAGTGGTAACTTAAACCAATGAAATGAGTGTGAACAGGAGGGGATAGTATCAATGGAATTGATTCAAGATACATAAATACAAGTGGTAATAGAAAAAAGAGCTGAAGAAACAAAATATGAGATCTAAACTAATAAAAAATTATTGTGCTCAGTTCTCTATTAATGTAAAAATGTAGTTGGATGAAGAAAATTTGACCTGATTTATGAGAGCTTTCTGTATATGGCAGAAATGTCTTGAGAAGTGGATTTGGAAAGAAGGTAGATATGGCAGAGCAGAACCATGAGTGCAAGTATGGGAAAGAAAACATTTGGGAGAACAAACAAATGTGGTAAAAATTTGGAAAAGTGTGCTACAAAATATCCAAATTCTCCTCTTCATTTATTAACTTCTCTGTGCCTTTCATATTACCAACAATGCTTTTAGTGTGAATGGAGTATTGGTAGGTTAATACAACCAAAGTTTAGAGGTCTAAGGCAAGATATGTAGGAGAATGAAAAATAGTCTTCACACGGAAATAGCTAGTCTAATGATAGTAAATACAGAATGTGAAACTTTAGGTTTTTGATTTATTCATTCTAAAAACAATTACTGGGAATCGATTTCATGCTAAGGATTATATTAGGTACCAGTTAAATTAGATACAAATTTTACAATTATTTCTTTATGGAAACTCAGCCGTGGTGTAAAAAGTTGTTACACAAAATACCATGCAAACACAGATTAAACATACACACACAAACACAAACACACAGACACACACCCCTCTTCATTATGATTGGGTCAGAAAGCTGTCATTTATGCTAGAAGAGTGAGAATTTCACTGAAAGAAAAAAGAAAAATGTATTCTAGATATAGAAGAAAAAGTGGCCAATGGCCCAGGGTCATGAAACTTGGCAGAGTATTGGGGGAGAGCAAATAATCCTACAATATTAGAAGATTAAAGTATAAATGGGGAGTAGAATTGCAGGGGGAGATGAGACTGATGGTCGAAGCAGTCCACCAAATTGATCAGATATTATTCTTAGTTAGATGAGAAGGGAAACTCAAAGTTAAGAGAGTTGCTCAAAGCCACAAGGCTGATACAATTAAGAAATGTATCCTGTCTCCTTTTCCAAGGTTCTTTCTATTATAGTAAGTCTTCAAAGCTATGATCAAAGAAGCCTTGGGATTCTATGATAGAGTTTCAGGAGCTACAAGGGAAGATGAAGGGGAAACTGAATAAACAAGGAAGGCTCCATTTGAAGTCTTTAAATAATAGATATTGTAATATTAGATATGTGTGAAAAATGTTTTCCACCATAAAATTCAGAAACATTGCACTGTGTCAATCTTTCTCAAGTCAATCTCATGGTTTCAAAATTAGATTGCAAGGGAATTAACAGTCATGAATAATAATACCATTAAGAGAAACAGGACAAGTTGGCAGCTGTCTCCTGGACAAGGTGCTAGCTGGTGACATATGAGAAAGGCTGATTCAGCTGGACAGTGAGAGATAGTTTAGTGAGTTGAGCTAGAATCCATTCAGGATACTATAAGAAGAATAGCTAGGCCTGAGAATGAGCAGAAGGATCAATGATACCTATGAGTTTTGCCTTGCTAAATAGTCTGTCCTAAAACTTGTTCATTCTGTAATTTTAAAAATTCTTATTTCTGTTGTGAACATTTCTCCCAAGAACTTCAATTATCTCTTTATGTCTAAGAGAAAATCTTCCTTGGGTTAGTAGAAAGATGGGATGGAAAAAGAAGTCCTACTCTGGAATGAAAGGAAGGCAGTGATCTTCCAGTTTGACATTGGGAGGATTGGTGACACAGAAATGGAGCCCTAGACATACAATCTCCCTTATTTCTGTTCTAATATACTTGTAAGGGCTGTCATGTATGACTGTACAAGCTGCCCACTGTGCAACTCCTGAGAGTACTATTTACATAGACTATGATGTTGAAGGAGCTTCCTGGAATGGAATGATGTGGGAATCTTGCTATGGTGGCCAGAATAATGGGTCCTCCAAAGACATCAATGTCCTAGTTCCTGCGGTATGGGACTTTGTTATGTTATATGGCAAACAGAAGTTAAAGTTTCAAATGGAATGAAGACTGTTAATTAGTTGACCTTGTAATAGGGAGACTAACTTGAATTACACAAGTGGCCCCAGTCTAATCACATATACTCTTGGCAGGGAGTGAGTGAGAAAATGAGACAGAAGTAGAGAAAGGATCAGTTTGAAGTATACGAAGGACATGACCAGCCATTGCTAGCTTTAAAGATGACAGAGGAGAGTTGTAGCCAAGGAGTTCAAATGCCCTTTAAAAGCTGGGAACCGTTCTTAGTTTACAGACAGCTAGAAAACTGGGGCCTAGGTTCTATATTCACAACGTACTGAATCTGCCAACAGCTTGAATAAGCAAGAAATGGATTCTCCCCTGGAGCCTCCAATAGGTGGTAGTCCTTTCATCTGGTTTAATTTTGGGGGACAGAAAACCAGCTAATACATTAATTTGTTGAACCCCTTTCTTTGGACAATCCACCTGTAGGTTTTATGCTTTAAAATTAAATAACATTTAGTTGCAAAAGAATAAACTAACTCTTCTCCAAACTCATGCAGTAATAAATGTCTTCTCTTCATCATTTTTACCAATATTCTCTGCAATAAAAATACCATGTTCCCTAGAAAGAATGGTTCCAAATGGCAAAATGATAAAGGCTAAATAAGAATTCTGCCTTTTGGAGAGGTTCCAATGAGAAGTGTTTCAATTATCTATTGCCGCATATAAAACTTCCCCAAAACTTAGCAGCTTAAAACAGTAACGATTTAATTATTTTTCAGAATTCTGTAGTTCAGGAAGTCAGAAGCAACACAGCGGGGATTACTCATCTCTGCATCATATGATATCTTCTGGGGCTGAAGGAGCCAAGATGGTCTCTTCACTCATATATCTGGCAACTCACCTCAGATGGTTTGAACAAATGGGGGCTGACTGAAACATCTCAACTAGTCTGGGGTCTAGGATCTTGTTGTTGGCTTGGCTCTTCAATTATCATCCAGGTATCATCTCCCTTATCCCACATCCCCCACTCCACCTTATCTTACCATGTGATGTTTCTAACAGGGTAACCTGACTGCTTGAATGGTAGGTGGGCTTCCAGAAAGAGGGAGCAGAAGCTGCCAGTGTTCTTAAAGTCTAGGTGTGAAACAACACATCACTTCTATTGAGTATTTTCCTTAAAGAAATTTACAAATCTCTATAAATTTCTCTTGTCCATCTTAGTAAACCTTGAGCTAGAGTTACCACAGATAGTAACTATCAGCATTCTATGCAATCTAGCATTAATGAACAAAGATTTAAAATTCCACTGTGAAATCCCTTAATAAGGCCCCAGAAGCTGTGAGACTCTTGCATGACAGCAAGGTGCAGGTAAAAGTCAAGGGAGGGATGTTGCATGGCTTTCTTCATTACCAACAAAATTGAACCTCTCATATGTATGACTATTAGCTACTTGAATTATGGCTACAGACCGACTTTTCACCCTACTTGACATTTGGCAGTGTGACGATTGCATTGTTGGCTCCAATACCTAATCTCTCACTGTGTCTAATCCTTGGCCTTATGACTTTGCAGTTCTTCCCACTACAAGTGGAGTGTACTTTCTTAGTCCTTGACTTTGGACTCTTGCTTCAGCAATGGCATGTGTGCATAAATGACAGTTGCCAGTTTGGAGAACAAGCCTTAACATTGCATGCTTTTGTTTCCTCTCTTATACTTCTGCCATTGCCATGAGATAAGTATGTCGTGGCTGGTCCACCAGTCCAAAGAAGATGAGAAATATATTAAGTAGACCCAGTTTTAACACAAAAATTAGAGCATTGACTAGTGAAGAGCAACCTGCATCAGCCAACCTGCAGATCTGTGAATGAGAGTAATTGTTTTAAGGTACTGAGTTTGGAATGGCCTATCATGCGGCATTATTTTGGTAATATTTGTCTAATACACATGGCAAGACTAAATCACAAGAGGAAATTTTTCCTGTGACTTGAAGCAACGGTTGCCATGATGAAATTTGGGAACCATAAAATCAAAGAAATCTAACCACCTAGCCAATGCCTGAGATATCTATATTACCAAATGTTCTCCAAATCCGCCAGACTCAGTGAATTCCCAGCGTTATGGTACACTTGAAAAAGTACACATGACAAGCCAGAAGGATGAAAAGAACATTTAATGGATGTGTGTTGATTCATACCTTTACATGATGAAAATCAGCTGAGAAGCCTTTACAACAGCAGGAATACTAGCCAGACTTCTGCCAATTGCTAATATGTGACTTTGAGCAGAGTTCAAAGCCAAGAGGTAGAAACAGAAACTGTGCGTTATATAAACAAGGCTTCTTACCTCAGACCCCAAGAGAGCCTTGGTCAAACAATAGTCAATCAATAGTCTTCTCAGCAGGTGGATCATAGATTCATGGTGACAGATGCTGATGCAAAGAATGAGGACACACAGCTGTTATGAGACACACATGCACACTGCTGGTCAGAGCCAACAGTCTCCCTCTCTCTCAACTGTGGAGTAAGAGAAGACATTTTGATTTGCATAAAAGCAACTCTTTTGTTGAATGTATTTGGAAGTATGTGTTTATAGGTGCCTTCTTTTTAGCTTAGCATACAATTGAATCACACATTAGTTGATATTTTTAATATATCAATCATATAAAAGCATGGCTAGCTACATAGAAGACAAAATAAGAAATAGGTTGAAATGTAACTTAGGTTCAACACAGGGGCCTTGAAAAGAGCTCACAATTTGATTTAAACTTTTGCTCTAGAAGCAATTAGCATCTAGACAATGGATGTGAAAATTATAGTTTCATTCATTGCCACACAGAAGATGATTATTTCATAAAGCTGAGTCTTTGTTCGGATTTAAAATATTTTCTGCTTGTATAGCTGCATTAAATATATTGTCTGCAGTATCTCACCCTTATTCTATAGGTTATGTCAACATGAAATTCCTGAAAGTAATGTCAATGAAACATGAAATTAATTTTCTGTGGCTTACTAGCTTTTACCAAAACAGCAGTCATTTCTTTAAAGTGGTTACTTAAAATGCAGCTATGTTCTGTCTATGGAAAGTTTAATATATTTTTTAGGACTTGCTCCTTTTATGATTACTCCTCACATGACTGAAGGATATCAAAACCCACATGCTTTTGTGACACCTTGTGCCTGAGAGATCTGTAAGCCCATTCCCCAGTGAGGACCTACAGTAATTTTAACATTTATCTGCTGTCCTCTGCTATATAAATGGCAACTTAGTGCTTTTTATGAAGAGAGAAAGAAGGTCAAAAGCTACAGTCATAAATCAGAGGACATAGGGGCAAGGAGGAGATTACCAAAATGCTTTTGAGGGAGACAGTTATCCCACTTGAACGCCACAGGTTCTAGAGTTTCCTGCAGCAGTCAAAGCCTTTGAAACTCAAGTTCTTTCAATATGCTGTCATAGCTGACTGAGAGAAAGAAAATTGTTCATTGCATTTCCTCTTAAGACCAATTGCTACCTCTCACTCCCATTAAGCATTATCAGAGTTGGTTAAAGAAAAATGGATATCACCCTAACTTCAGCACTGAAGCCTCACCAGACATTCCAGAGAAAACCCACTCGTGCCCTCTTTGAAATGTGTAATAAAAAGACAAAATAGACGTGGCTATTTAGAATGCTTTGTTTACTCAAGAAGAAAAGGATTTGTCCACATCTGAAATTTTTTACATACCTATTTGATTAATTAACTCACAACTGGGACCCTCGTGAGATGTTTAAGCCAGAAAGAAGGTCCACAGAAATCTTACTCTGTAAGTCATGCATTGTCGTTGCTAAAGGCTTGTAAGCTATTAGGTGAGGATGGAGAAAATAATAATTTATAATTCATGAATCAAGGAGCATTTATTAAGGATACAGTATGGATCAGGTATCATGTTAAAACTTTTCATATTTATGATTTTTTGTCCCATTGTCTTCATTGTTTGGACAGTCTTCTTTACAGTAAGCAAAGTTAAAGAACATTCTGAGGTTACAGCTTCTAAGTGTGAAACTGAGACCAGTACTTAGACTTTTTTTTTTTTCCAATTACAGGTTATGGCGATGAATTAAGACTGATTTGAAAAATGTTGAACTACAAAAAGAGAGAAGAAACAAAAGAGAATAAAACAATATTTACATTAATAAATTTACCACATAACTTCTGCTTTGTGCCTAAAAGGACTGAAGGTAACTTATGAAAACCCCTGTGGTATAAGAAATAAAATAAATTCCTTAGTAGCAAGAAAAAAAGGCAATGAGGATAGAAAACAAGACACTTATTCTTGAATGAAAACATTAAACATAGAACCAGTTTTGCAATTTTAGTCAATCCCAGGTATTCAAACTTTGAATGGTGGAAAGAAGAAGGAAATAACTTGCAACAAAAATACTTCTGGTGTTGGCAAATGATAACAGCACTAGTAATACAAGTGTGATTTTATAATTTTGGTTGAGGTTTCTTAATGTAGTTTATTGATACAGATATTGTATATAATTTTGATTGAGGTTTATTAATGTGGCTTATTTATATAATGTTGTGCCGCAAGGTAAGGCTGGTTCCATTTTGTGAACATGTGTATATCATGTCATAATATATTTTCATACCAAGTATAATAGAAAATGTGCGAGATGTCAGTTATGATCTGAATGATGACTCTGTCAGACAAAAGAAAAAAAACACACAGCTAGACAGTGTTAATGAAAAGAAAATGACAATTCCTCAGCATGTAGGGTAATGGCAGGCACAAAGAGAAGGGAATTATATTGGAGCTCAGACCAGAATGTAGGACAACTAGGTCTATACTGAAGGCTTACCATCATGTAGAAAGAAAATCATTCACCTAGGAAGGCATGATAACTGCAAGAACAGCTTAGGAAAATTTTCCCAGTCAGAAAAAAAGTGCCAGGAAAACTGGATCAGAGAGATGTTCATGAATGAGAAACGAGAAGTTTCACTAACCCAGATGTCAGGAATTGGAGCTCAGTTTGCATGTAAGAAAGAAGCCAACAAGAGGTGCATTTCATCAGCTGAACAAGGAAATATACAAGAAAAGCTCAAGTTGGTCTGGGTTGGAGAAGTGAGGACAGGTATACGGGGCAAAACATGGCATGTAAAAGCCAATCTTTAGATACAGACAGTAGGAAGTATAGGATAAAGATTCTCATCTTGAAAGAACAGTTTTTAGTTTAAAAATCAATTTCCCTATGTATTTGTCTGTTTTCATGCTGCTGATAAAAATGTACCCAAGACTAGGTAATTTATTAAAAAAAAAAAAAAAAAAAAAAGACGTTTAATGGATTCACAGTTCCGTGTGGCTGTGAGGGGCCTCACGATCATGGCGGAAGGTGAAAGGCACATCTTACCTGGCAGCAGGCAAAGACAGAATGAGAACCCAGTGAAACAGGTTTCCCCTTATAAAACCATCAAATCTCGTGAGATTTATTCGCTACTAAGAGAACAGTATGGGGGAAACCACCCCCATTATTCAATTATCTCTCGTGGGAATTATGGGAGCTACAATTCAAGATGAGATTTCAGTGGGGACACAGCCAACCCGTATCACCCTATTCATAGGGAATGATTACAGGGATCATCAACTACAGAACAGGTTCTTTGTTTGGCCTGTTTGTCACACCAAGTCTAGTAAAATTGCTGATCAGATGAAACACACTGTCGCTACCGCATATTCCCCTCCAAGCACCCAGTACCCCATTACTGCCTCCTGATGCTCTGAGCTCTCCCCCATCTTCAAGTGCTTCATTTCTTCAGGACCTCAATTGCCTCGTCATTTCAAATTCTTCTTGTTTTCACTTGCCTAGTCAGTGTTCCTCAACTCACTTACAGCCTTGCAGACTGCTTGGGCCAGTAGAATAAATGAGCAATCAGAGTGAGTTGTGCTGCACTCTCTAACACCTGGGGTGGCTAAAGCTTTTCCGCACTCTCCACCATAACCCATTCCACGTAGGCCTGAGAAGGAGAAACAGTGATGTTGGTGAAATCAGGGCTGGGTAATGGAGAGCACATCAGTAGAAAGCGTACGATTATGAAAACCTCCTCCTGCTGTTGTTTACTGTGCTTTTTTGGCTGTCAACCTCTCGGCATTTTTCTCTTTGGGCTTTGGTTCTCCTTTTACATACTTTGTGCTGATTCTCTATTTTCTTCTTTTTCTTTACCACAGGCTGATGCAATCCCATATGGGAACCTGTGTGGTATCCAAAGGAAAACAGCATGGAATGAGAGGCTTAGGAGAGGTAAGAGACACTTTTCCCTTGACACTTTTTAAAAGCCTCGTCTTTCTTTTGCTTCTCACTGTCAAAACGGTAAGACTTCAGGTTCTAAGTTACTAGGGCCCACACTAAAGGAAAGGGGCCAAGGAGTCTACTTAATCTAATTTGAATCTAATAGGTAAAAGGAATTTTCCTGTTGATACAGGACCTTAGGCCACTGCCCTGAGTCAAGAATCCCAAAAAGGAGTTGGGGATCATGTCCTATTAGTAATAACCACCACTGGAATTGTAATAGACAACAGATACAGAATTTGAAGATTCAGGATCCCAGCCATCTTTCTACCTCCTTCCAGGAGGCACAAACTAATATGGCATTAAGCCCTGCCAGTATTGCAATTTTCATTCTAACCCGAAAAAAACGCTTATGGCTGTTTAGAGGGCTTTTAATTCAAACCCCACCGCCACCCCCACAACCAAAAAAAAAAAAACCCTTCACAAACTAACGAAGTGGAAATTTAAGGTTAGTAGGACCAAGATTTGGGAATCAAAAAGCCTTGGAACATGGTGGCTTACTCCTCTAAATCCCAACATTTTGGGTGGATGGGAGGGGGGCGGATCACCTGAGGTCAGGAGTTTGAGACCAGCCTGGCCAACATGGCGAAATCTTGCCTCTACTAAAAATACAAAAATTAGCTGGGCATGGTGGTGAATGCCTGTATTCCCCACTACTCAAGAGGCTACAGCAGGGAGAATTGCTTGAATCTGGGAGGTGGAGGTTGCAGTAAGCTGAGATTATACCATTGCACTCCAGTATGGGAGACAGAGTGAGACACCATCTAAAAAAAAAAAAAAAAAAAAAGTCTTTAAACCTCCCAAATTACATCATTTAGGTGACTCTTACTTTACCTACAAATAACACCAATCCTGAATAGACATACCTTTAGGATTGCATCACTTCTTACATTTCTCCCAAATTCTATAATCCCAAACTTCCCATAGGATTGGTCAGAAGATATGGCAACAATCACCAGTGAGAGCCAACACCTCTGCTAAAACCGAGTGGATTAACAATATGTGCTAAGTGGGCTGAGGACATGACTGATTTAATTCACTCAGAATGAAGTCAGAATTCATTCTGTTTCTCACAGGGGAAGGTGAGGTGGGAAGTGAAATGATGAAGAAAAAAATATGCATGTGGGTGCTTAATTGACTTGTACTCATTTACAAGCTACAACCCATTGTCTTTATTCTTTTCATATGTTCTGAAATTCTTAGAAATTCTCAGAGGAACAAAGTCATGTAAGTGTAAAACCATGATGGTAGTGTATTGCTATTTTCCACTACTATTAAGTCTATTATAATGATCTTCATGAGTCGAGAGAAGACAGAGCCATTTTTCTTTGCATGGAAATTTTCAAAACATCAGGGAGGGCGTGGTTAAGACAATGTCTCAGAATTTCTTTTTCAGGAGCTATGACTTAACAATGTTGTAGCAAAGAGCAAAATATAGGGGTGGGGATAGGGAGTGAGTGAATCTATATGACAAATCTTGTAGTACAAGTGTTTGTGGTTAACCAAGAAACGCATTATGAGTCAAGCCTTTGGAAAGAGGTGAGTAATTAAAGACAAATGCTATGACATAATCATTTACACGCAGCAGAAAGATTTTAGATTAAATCTGGCCTGACCCACTGCTCGGCAAGTGTTATCATGGATTCTTAAGAGGTATTCATTTATTTACTTTCTAATTTGGCCCATATGTTTTTTTGAAAGCAAAGAAGTTTGTATTTCCCATAGGAAATAGCCCAAGTCCAGTGATGGTTAAGAAGGTTGGTGAATTTGGGAACCCACAGATCTCCTGTGTGCACCACCAAACCCAGTGAACAACATGTCAGCTTGAAAACACCTTGTCTGAAAAAGGCCAAGAAGTTTTGCTATAGCACTTTTACTGGAATACATTTTTTATTTAAGGAGGTTACTATGTGCACATTTAGATAACTCAGGAAAACATCAGTTAGAGCAATAATTTGCCATAAAAACAAAAATCATATGTACTGACTTTTACTTTGCAACTCTTCAACCTGAACCCCCAACACATACTCACCTACACACACACACACGCACACACACACACACACACACACACACACACACACACACCCGATTTGGCTTCATCCTGTATTTCACTGACCATCCATATCAATTTGATGTCAGGAAACCAGTTTTTGTAGCAAGAGGCAGATTTATTCTTCTTCCTTTCTTAATCCTAGCACTATAATGTAAAACATGCTATGTAACTCCAGGAGATGGCCTCATGGTTTTTCAATTGCTATTAAATTTTAGCTGCTGCCTTTATTAAATGCAGGAAACAGGAGTGCAGGGGGGAAGGGATGACAGAGAGGGCCCAAGTCACTACCTTTGTTCTTTTTATTTGGATAGATGTGGAATTGTTAAGGTGAGGTTTTCTGCAGAGTGAAATGATAGTAGGTACTGTTTGCGGAGCTGACCCAGTTCCTACAGGCATCTCAGAACATTCTGTCAAAGAGCTATACACTTGTCTTTGGAGAAAAGGAGAACCCGTGGTCACACTTATCCCTCCAAAAAAGAATGAAGCCTAAAATTCAGGGCCTTTAACCCATAAATTACAGAGTGAGAATTAAGAATTAGAAACTAGCATCTAGTTTCCTTTCAGGATAATTCTTTCCTAGTAACAACCATCTGGTCACATTCTGTTTTTTTGCAGGGTAAAGAATGAACTCACACTGTGGGATAAAAGAGGCCTTACAGTGGGTACGAAAGAACCGGCATTTGGTTCTCAAAGTGAACAGTATCAGAGAGAAACATGCATTAAGACTTGGTAGTGAAGAGAGCACGGTCTTACTAGCCAGATACCATGTTCCTGGGGCTTTGATGATTTGCCAAAACATGACAGATGTTCAGAAAGGTAAGGAGGCTCAAGTCACAGCCCTTTAAATATTACTATATGGGTGTTTATGGGTGTGTCTTTTGGTGTATATGCATGTGTGTGTATGTTTCTCTCCCAGTGTTGATAGCATATTTCCATAAATATTGTTATACTGGGGAGATTAAAGCAACTGCAGGAATCCACTGTACTTTTTTCCAGGGTTTTTTATTATTGTTTTTTCCTTTGTTCTCATCCCTTCTAAACTGCCGCAGTTATTACTGAGGCTTATACTATACATTGTTGAACAAATGCCAGCTCTGTGGAAACCACAGTTTTCCCTGTCCATGGGTCACTTTGGTACATGTTTCATTTGGAGCAGCAGTAACAGAGCCCAGCTTCAAAGGAGAGAACTCACAACAGAGGTGGGCAGGAATTTCATTATACCACATGTAACAGGCAGGCTGCTCTGCCCATTCCAGCAATCATCAATCTCGTGGGGCACAGACAGATGAGAAGGGGTGCCCTATTGCTTCCCTATTTGGCTCAGCTTCTTCCTCCCTAACCTCTGTTAAAGTAACCTGATGAAGGCCACATAATGAGGCTTCCCTGAGAAAGCAGGACTATTGACAGGAAGTCTGTACAAGGATCTGAATTCATACATCTCTCTCTCATTTTTCTTTCCCCTCATGTGGTCTTCTTTCCTAGCTCATTTTAGATTATATTTTCAGTATACTTTCAATTCCATAACTGACCTAACGTTTCCATGTGGTTGCACCTGCAGCTTTTGAAATGTGCATATGGTGACTTTTCCCCAAATGTTGCTGGATCTCAAGGAAGAGCAATTAATTCCCATGGTCATCCTGGTGTTTATGCATTTAAGAGTTCAGTCAGGTCTCGAATTGTTTAGCTAAATTGTTGTACTTGCCTTTAGAAATTAATGAACAAAACAAGGACTGGATTTCGCAAGTATCTTTAAACTTCGAGTTTTGCATATCACACTGGGAAGTCAATTTCACACAGAACTTTTCTATTTCAATACCTAGAATCAAAGGGAAAAGCACTGCTAAAACCAAACTAGCATTTAGAATGCAGCCTTAAAATCTGAAAACTGAAGCTAACTTTAGATTTTCTCGTTTTCCTTTGCTGCAGTATTTAAGCATTCACTTTTTAACTTGAACACATATTGATGCTCATGAAAGTACAGTAACAACAGAATACTGATAACCAGGAAAGAAAATGGGCTAAGTGAGGAAGCAAAAAACACATCGGAATCTTAACCCTTCTGATTTCTTTGTTCTTAGCATCATATAATTTAATCTCAGAGATGACCTGTGTAAGTTATCACCTTCTTTACTTCCTAGAAGTTTCAAGTGAACAGTTTATCCCGTTTTGCTTGACTTCTGGGAGAATGCTTAAAAGCTTTCAAGATGTAAAAATAGTTCCCAAGAAAGGAAAAATACATTTCATTATTTATATTCTATAAAATACAGAATACATTTTATATGAGTTTTCTGATTCCAAAATCGCTGTGTCTGATTTCAGTGCTTCACTAAATTGGTAACCTCATTGTCTTCCAGAATGAATTTACTTTTGACTATTATAAACGCCATGTTTATCTGAGCAAGCCAGTATATTAATCACACTGCTGCAGCTCCTATATCCTTTTTAATCAGCATGGATACATTTATCAAATGAGCAAATGGGAGAGCTAAAAGGCTAGGTTTTAGAGTATGTGTAATGACAAGCACATTATAGGCAGGTTGGGTAATCTTGGACTTTCGAGCTTTCCCAGCCAGCGATGCTAAACCTGGCCATTGTTGTATTGAGGGAAGTCATAAGACAGTGAGGAGGTTCTAACAATGAAAACGGAAGTGAAGAATTTGGGGAAATGCCTTCTTCACAAATATTTCTAGACCAGTTCTTGATATTCCGTAAAATAAAACTAAATATAGGTATGCTAAACATAGATAAAACTGTACCTCCATTATGTTACAAATTTTGTCTAGTTTTATCCAAAGCATTGGGACTCAAGTTCAGCAAGAAATGTTACTTCCAGTTTCCAAAATTTTAAATATTTTCAAATATTTTGAGAACTGCTGCTTTGGTCTAGGGTATACTACCCAGTAAAAAGGGTGCCATTCTGTCACTCTTGATTCTGATTATAGTTTTCTCTTTTCCTCTTCCCCATCTCTTGAAACATATCTTAACTTTTATTCCTGATAAACTCCAAGGAATAGCCCAAGAACTAGTCTCAAGAATTTGTCAAACGGATCTGGTTTATGCTCTCACTACCTCCAGATTTTGATGGTGCCATGGACCATTTTGGTGTCTTCATGCTACTAAATCAACATGTGAAAAAGGAACTTCTGTTTGCTTGGGTGATTGATCTTGATCAGGAAGAAGTTGGATTGCTGCTTCACAGTGGGCACAAGAAGACTTATGGCTGGATTCTCGGGGATTCTCAGGGCACCTTTTTGTGCTTCCATGCCCAGTCGCAAAAGTTAATGGAAAATGACAGCAACCAGAAGAAGGCCCTATCCTCAGTAGTCTGAGTCCAGCTCCCCAGCAACGTGCTCTGAGCTTAACTACCGTCTCTTCCTTTCTCCTCCAGTCCTCACTTTCTGCAATTACTGTTTCTGTGTTAGTTTGCTTTTTAGTTTACCAACACCTGTTTAATTTATTCATTGCATCATATTATCTTTGTTGAAATATGGTTTATGCTTTCTTGACTGGACCCTGCCTGGAAAAAAAAAAAAAAAAGCTAACGGCAGTGTAGTAAGTTCCTTGGACAAGCCCCGTCAGCCTCCAGTTCTGCACTCTGGAACATGTCCCTGTCCATTTTTCTAGGGACGCATTGGGTGTTCTCTCCTTTCTCTTGGTGAAACTACCATGGTTGAGGACATGGCAATTTCATCAGGGAATGAGCACTCCCAAGACTTCATCATTAATCCTTACCTTTCTCTAAACACAGAATTGTCTAATGACCTTGGTCAAACTGTGATCTCTTTTACTTACTTAATTTCAAGGACTAGTAATCTACAGTCTTTGAGCCTAACATTTGGCATGGATATTCTCTTTTCTAATAAGAGACCTTCATTCTCTTATTATTAGTAAGTGTGCATTAAGTACATCCCAGGTAGTAGAAACACAACAGTAAATGACATACAATTCTTGTTTTATACAATCTCACAGTTGGGTGGAGGTGAGAAAACCAGACATTTAAATTAGGCAATTCAAGTTGCAATGTGAAGAAGAGATCATAGTTTGTTGGGTTAGGGGACTATGGAAAGGGGTGGGGGTAACACTAATGTTTGCATGGGGTGCTAAAAGGATACTTCAGTCTTGGTGAAGTAGGGAAGACTTCCTGGGAGAGTGACACCTGAGTTGGTAGTAAGACAAGGAGAATGAGGAACACTCAAAGTGATGGAAACATAGAGAAGTATGATAGATATTAATAATAACTGATCCATACAATTGGCCTAAGGAGAGAGTCTACTTATTTTTTTAACCACAAAGAAAACTAGCTCAAGCCCATATGCATTAGATTAACCCGACATTCAGGTATCTCCCCCTTGCAGTTTTTCATGTTTCCAAGTTTTCTCAAATGTCAAAGGCTTGCACAATCCAACAGAAGGTCATCACTCTGACTCGAACACCCAAGAGTGAAGAGCCTGGGGCCTGATCAGTCTGCTATTGCTTTTGCTTCTTGCTGCCGCTTGGTGACACTGTTGACAACTGGACCTACACAGTCCACAAAAGATGCTGCTAGACCACGAACGTGTTGCTATGGGTCTTAAAGCTGCAGAGTCCACATCCTCAGCACTGCTCCAGTGGAGTGAGGGATGCCTTAGGCTCAAAGCATGGGTCTTTTGATCCCATATAAAGTCATTCTCTGAGATGACAACTACAGCTGGAGTATATCAGGATTGAACCAAGCATTTATACTCTGCGGACCTAAAATTACTTATCTTTTTTTTTTCCCTAAGAATTCATAGCACTAAAAGTCTAGCTAGCTTGCTTATTATTTATTTATTTATTTATGATTCTGAAAATAAGTTCTTTCTACCCACTTATTCCTGGACAATTAGGATAACTGCATACCTCCTCATCACTACCTTATGTTCAGGGTTTATATACATAACTATAAATGTATATAGCCCCTCTCTGTTTGGGAACACTGTGTTCAGGGCCTAAAGAGTATTTACTTTTCTAAAGATGGTTAAAGTGACTTCCTTGTACCTCTCTCAGTAGAGAGAGAGAGAGAGAGAGAGAGAGAGAGAGAGAGAAAGAGAGAGAAAGAGAGAGAGAGAGAAAATCCAAGTTAAATATTCAACAAGACATTTAATACAGAAACACTGGAGGGGCTGAAAATAGTTCATGTGAATGGAATATAGCTATTTAGGTGAGATGGTGAAACATGAGATAGTGAAAAATGAGACACCAGAAATACACAAGAAAGTCCTTGTTGACATGCTAACAAGTTTGGATTTACTTCTGAAGCAATGGAGAACCCATGATGGATTTCAGAAAAGTGACATGAAGTATTTGGATTTTAGAAAGTCCATTCTAGTGAGAAAAACTGATTGAAATGGACAAGCTTATAAAAATTAAACAACAATTTGAACCAAGACTTTTTTTTTCAATTTTTTAAATTATGTAAAATACCTATAACATAATTTACCATCTAGACCATTTAAAAATGTACAGTTTGGTTGTATTCAGTACATTAGTAATGTTGTGCATCCATCATCACCATCCATTTCCATAATACTTTTCACCTTTTAAAATTGAAACTTGATAGCTATTAAACTATAACTTCCTATTTCCTCCTCCCCCAGCCCATAATGATCACCATTCTATTTCCTGCCTCCAACATTTCGAAAACTCTGAGTACCTCATATAAGTGGAATGATACAGTATTTGTCTTTGTGTGAGTGGCTTATTTCATTTAGTATCATGTCCTCAAGATTCATCCACATCATAGCATATATCAGAATTTTGTTACTTTTTAAGGCTGAAAAATATTCCACTATAGGTACATAATCACATTTTTGCATATACAGTTGTCCATCAATGTACACATGGATTGCTCCCACATTTTAGTTATTGTAAATAGTGCTGCTATGGGCAAACATCTCCTGACAAAGAAAATCCCTGGACCTGATGGCCTTGCTAGTGAATTCTATCAGTCACTCAAAGGAAAACCAAAGGAGAAGGATATGAATCCTTCTCAAACATTTCCCAAAAAATTTAGAAGGAGAGAACACTTTCCAACTCATCCTGTGAGGACAGCATTGCCCTAATACCAAATCCAGACAAGACACTGCAAGAAAACTACAAATCAATAATCCTTTTGAACATTGATATGAAAATCCTTAACAAAATATTAGCCAACCAAATTCAACAGCATATTCAAAGTATTATACACTATGATAAAATGGGAATTATTCCTAGAATGCAAGGATGGTTCAACATAAAAAAGTCGATCAATGTAATATATCCCCAAAGAGGGGGCAGAAATGGTCATTTTAATTGATGCAGAAAAAATATTTAACAAAAATTCAATAATTCTTGGTAATAAACACCATGATCTTAATTTTGCTAGTACCAGCCTTCATCAACTGAGCTAAATAGTCATAACCAAAATTTGTAAGAGTATTTGCTCCTATAAAACAATATTAATATTATTGGATCTTTGAGAAAGATTTGTCCTTACAGGTACCTGTAGCTTTTCACCAATTTTTTTCTTGCCATGGGACATTTTTTTCCATTTTATTATGATCAGAAATATTCTTGAAATATTTAGCTATCCACATTTGTCATTAAATGTTTTCTTCTGAAATATAATGAAGAATTTAAATTATATTATCAGCTTTTAGGGGATGGACTGCCCATTCCTAAGTTTTTGAAGAAAAACACCCTAACTTCTAAATGTACTTATTTCTAAAGTTTTGCTGTTTCCTTATTTGTCTCTGACATTTTGCCAGTATCTGCTGATATTTTTGTAATATTTATAATCACCAGAACTCCCAATAGTTCATATCTTGGAACTAAAGATCGGTGAAACCAGTTGTATTGGGGAGGTTGGGGAACATCTTGAATTATTTTTCAAATTGTGTTTGGGGTTCAAGGAAAACCAAAACATATATTCATATTTTACCAAGAAGTTTTTTTCCTCCTAATTTTAAAATGATGTCTATTTTAAGGGAAATTTAATCCATGTGTTACTAAATTCCTTACACTTACCTCATCAAAATTTGTTTCTGTAAGAGCCATTTGATAGGCAAGAAGCCTTGGGAGTTGTTTTATGAGAGTTTTTTAAGAGGAGTATTTTTTTTCTTAGAAACAGGAAGTCAAATTTTCTAGGCAAAGATTGACTCAAGTGCAACTTTTGCCAACTGTAAATTGCCTGATCAGTCAAAAGGCCTGAATTTCATAAAAATTTTTGACTTAGTAAAATGTATATGAATCCTGATGATGTTAACATTAATTTTTTATCTTTGCTTTTGCACTTCGTCTTAACTATTCTTGCAAGGTAGCATTACTATAATAATATCTCACACTTTTTAAAGGCAAAGATTATTTTCAGTTTTAATGTAAATTTGAGATTCCCAATAATATTTAAAATATCTATTATATTTCTCATTTATGCTAAGATCTGGTTATGTTACCAACAGTCTTTTTAGAATCAACCCCACCTCAGAACACATGCACACAGACACACACACACAGACTAACACACACACACAAACATCTCCCCTACACGTACATGCACAGATAGCAAACGTAGTTATTATTCTATTATTCAGATGCTTCTTTTAAGACACTGTTTTCCAAAGAATTTTCACGGAGTCACTTGCATCAGAATCACCTACAGTATTTGTTAACAAACGAAGATTCTACGACCTCATCTCAGACCTACTGAGTCAAAATATCTGTGTTAATGGATCAATAAAGATATACTAAGCCAAGATTCACAATATGTTATCAAATGAAATGGTGTATTTAGAAACTCTCTGTCAATCATTGTGGAAAGTAGTTTGGTGATTTCTCAAAGAACTTAAAACGGATATGTTATCAAATGAAATGGTGTATTTAGAAACTCTCTGTCAATCATTGTGGAAAGTAGTTTGGTGATTTCTCAAAGAACTTAAAACGGAATTACCATTTGATATAGCAACCCCATTATTGGGTATATGCCCAAAGGAATATAAATTGTTCTGCCATAAAGACACATGTACATGTATTTTCATCACAGCATTATTCACAAAGACATGGAATCAGCCTAAATGCCCAACAATGGTAGATAGGATTAAAAAATGTGGTACATATACACAATGGAATATTATGCAGTCATACAAATAATGACATCACATCCTTCTAAACAACGTGGATGGAGCTGGAGGCCATTATCCTAAGAAAATTGACACAGGAACAGAAAACCAAATATTGCATGTTCTCACTTATAAGTGGGAGGTAAACACTGAGTACATATGAACACACAGAAGGGAACAAGAGGCACTGGGGCCTACTTGAAGGTGGAGGGTGGGAGGAGGGTGAAGATAAAAGAACTACCTCTCAGGTACTATGCTTATTATTTGGGTGACAAAATAATCTCACACCAAACCCCTGTGACACGCAATTTACCTGTGTAACAAACCTGCACATGAACCTAAAATAAAAGTTTAAAGATCTGTAAGCTCAGCATTTTGGGAGGCCAAAGGGGGCGGATCACTTGAGGTCAGGAGTTGGAGACCAGCCTGGCCAACGCGGTGAAGCTAAAAATACGAAAATTAGCCGGGTGTGGTGGTGGGTGCCTGTAATCCCAGCTACTCGGGAGGCTGAGGCAGGAAAATCACATGAACCCGCAAGGTGGAGGTTGCAGTGAGCCAAGATCATGCCACTGCACTCCAGCCTGGGTGACAGAGTGAGACTCCATCTCAAAAAACAAAAAAGTTTTTTAAAAAAGAAAACTCTCTGAAAACCGTAAGATGCTATAAAAAATTATTTTTGAATAAATTCTCACACAGCTCTTCCCCTTTTGCTGTAATTTGGGATGCTGTTAAAAGAGCAGCAGCTGTCTTGTGAGTGCAAAGTCACCAGTATGAGGTTGGGTGGCCTTTGTCACATAAGAAAAATAAAACTGTTTAAGAAGACAAACCCACCGTAATCCTAAACAGTGCACTGACGTTAAGTAGTTTGCTGTTGGTGGCCCACCACTTAGTAGTGGAGGTAGTGAAGTCCTTCCACTTGTGCAGAGCCCATGTTCTTTCACTTATGACTTTTTTTAATGTTATCATTTCCCAAGGGGCAGAGCACACAGCTCCACACTGGGTGGTATAAAGGATCATAAACATGAATGAGACAGAACAACGAGCTCTGCCTTCCAAAAACAGCTAGGCAGGCAAGAGGAGGCATTGTCACAATAACCTGTAACACTATAACCTACAATACTAAATAGAAAAGGAGGTGTTAGAAGACAGGAATCATTAAAGTGTGACCGTATTATTAGTATCATCATTCATAATCACTGGAAGGACCATGATCGGTAGTTGTAGTCACAGTGATAAGACTTCTGGTTCGTAAGCTGTCACTTCAGTGCTTCCCCTTTACAACTCTGGAGGGCCCACCACCAGACCAGGAGAAGAGGATCTGCTACCCTCTCCAATGCAGCCTATCCTCTTCAGGTACAAATTCTGCCCAATTCCACCTGAAGTCACATGCTTTGACTGCTGTTAGATTTGGGAGAAAAAGCCCCAGGAGCACTGGAAAAACAGGGTGCCCACAAAAATGCTTCAGAGAAAGAGGCAGAGAGCCCCTCATTGCCTTCTCTTTTGCAAGAGTACTCTTGAAGCTGTGCCCACAAACTGCCCCAGAAAACCTTTCTCCCATGCTCAGTTTCTACTGGGCACTCCCAGCCCGAGGCCTGCGCTGTGGTTTCCCTAGGGGTCTGCCTGTATTGTCATGCAGCTGCTTATTGGTCACAGCCTTCACAGAGATCTCCTCAGCTCCAGAAATGATGTGATTATCTGTGTTTTGTTTTTGTTTTGAGGGAGAGGAGGAAAGGAGGTACAAAGAGCCTAGGACGAAGGGTGTGCTTGGTCTAAAAAAAACAGGAAAATGAATACTTGGGGTCCCTGGCAAAATTTCAAAGTGAAGTTTGTCCAAGCTGTCCTCTCACTCATTTCTCTATAGCCCCTGACCCTCTTCCACCTCTCTGTAGCTCCCTCTTGCCCCAGCTCTCTTCAGAAGTTCAGTGCCCTCCTTCTCCCTGCAATGTGTCCTTTTCAACTTCCCAAGGCACCAAATTTGGGAAGGCACCTTCCCCAAACTGTTCAGTGCACCAGCATTCACTCTTCCTGTTTACTTTCACATCACAAACCTCTTCCTTGTACAGCAGCTTGGCAAGTGCTCAGAAAACAGAATGATTACAGTAAGTCACACAAAAGTAAGATGATTCCACTGTAACTTCCCAAGGGGTTTCCTAGTTCACACAATATATATTTTTAATGTATAGAATTCAAAATATTATTGGTGAAAGTTTTTTTTTTGGTTAGCAGTAAGACACCTGTTATTAAAAGCATTCTATTTATTTAGCCAACATCATTTTAAATAGAAAGTTACATGAAATATAGAAAAAAAAATGCTCAGCACCAGGTACAAAATCTGTGTTTAATAAATGTTTATTGCATTATGTGTATATTCAGATTCTCACCATTAATGTCTAATGACCTGGTGGTATAATAATGCATTTCTTTATGAGAAAGATTAAATGTATTTAAGCCTTTTATCTTATTTAAAATCTGTATTAGGGAACTACTATATCCAAAACACTATGCTAGGTTGTGAAAGGAGAGTGATAGAAAGATGAAAAAGACATAGTGTCCACTTAAAAAAACAAACAAAAAACCTGTAACATAGAAAGGAAGGCAAACTGACATGTAAATGACATCCAAGATTGAGATTGGTGTGGCTATGGGGGCAAAAAAGCTGATATCATTTCTACCAAGAATATATATGCTTCTAGTTCCAAGCAAATATGTTCATATTACTGACAAATGTTATTCCAGAAAAATAGATTGATGGCCAATCAGGAATCGATAGATTGCAGCATCCAACACAGTCCATGCATGTTCCGACTTCACCTTTTTCAGATGATATTGCTGCATCTCACGATTTTTAAACTTCAAGGACATATATTGAATTTCCCACTCCCTATTTTCCATTCTATGACTGAGAGATAAAGGTTGTGGTTAAGCACAAACTCCATGTCCAGGCTCAGGGAAAAAGAAAAAAAAAAACTCTTAGACTAGACAACTAAGGTAAAAACATTTTCTGCAATAATTTTATCTGATGGATAAGACTTCAGGGTGGGTAATGTATAATGAATAAACCAAAATGATAGAATAAATAAGCCAAAGACAATGAAAGCGAATATTTAGTATCTCTCCCTGTGTGCCAGGAACTGTGCTAAATGCTTCACCTGCATCAACATATTTCTTACTTCTCAACAATCCTTAGACATTAGAACTATTTTCACTTTAATAAAGAATTGGAGGTTACTAAGAGTTAACTTTCCCAAGAAAACGTAGAGAACATGTAGTTGACCTGAGATGCTAATTCAGGATTTTCTAACAGCAAAATCCATTTTCTTAACCACTTTCCTGCATGTATTGTTAGTTTTTTCCACCAAGGTAAGAGAGGTACACTCATAGAAATATAAAAATCATGAAGATGAATTTTATTTCACTTCACTTTTTTTCTCAACACTGTCATTATTTCCTTCCCTCATACTCCATAATTCATAGCATGGCCTTTGCTTTTAGTTAACCTGGGTTACAAAATGTCCTTTGAAGTCCAAGCTTCAACAAAGTGAGATAAGGGCAGACTCCAACCATCCTCAAAGCATTCTCATTTTGTTTATTTTACTCATAGGCCTTGATCTTTTTATCTGTGTGTTCCTGCTTTCAGAATACTTGAGTGCTTGCTTATGGCATGTCTTCCAACTCAAATCAGCTATTCAAACCCACAAGTTCCAATCTGGGCTCTGGTGAGTTAAGGTTCCCAGGTTCTTGGAAAGCCATGGGGACCTAAGATAGGGAGCAGGTAGGGCTGACTGCACACGAGAAAAGGAGTAAAAACTGTTGGCTTTAGTATTCAGCACCCCCATAAATAGGCACAATGTTTGCATACCTTGAAAACAGTCAAAAAGATTCCCTCCCTTTCAGTGTGTCTCACTTTGATCTTCTCAAGAACACAGTGACGAGTGTTATAATCCCACTTTGGTCTATAGATGAGGTAACAGACTTGGAGTGTTCACTTCATCTGTAAATAGCAAAGCTGAGGCTCAATCTCAGATCTTCTGACCCCTAATAATATTCTTTCCCAGAGAGCACACTATTACCACCTTTTAAATATTAAATTTTATCTGCGTTGAATAAAAAATGTAACTGGTTCAGTATTAATGGGGGCAACGTAAGTAGATCAAAACTAAGACTAGGATTCCAAGTCACCTACCATTTTGTTTTCTGTGACTTCTAGTCATCAACATGACAAGCAACACATGGGAGTACCTAGTTTCTAACAAGCTCAGATGTAAGTCCTGTGTTTTGAGATGAATATTGTATTAGTCCATTTTCATGCTGCTGATAAAGACATCCCTGAGACTGGGAAGAAAAAGAGGTTTAATTGAACTTACAGTTCCACGTGGCTAAGAGGCCTCAGAATCATGGAGGGAGGTGATAGGCACTTCTTATATGGCAAAGGCAACAGAAAATGAGGAAGATGCAAAAGCAGAAATCCCTGATAAAACTATCAGATCTCCTGAGACTTGCTCACAACCACGAGAAAAGTATGGGGAAAACCGCCCTCATGATTCTAATTATCTCCCACTGGGTCCCTCCCACAACATGCAGGAATTATGGGAGTACAATTCCAGATGAGATTTGGGTGGGGACACAGAGCCAAACAATATCATTCCACCTTGGCCCCTCAAAATCTCATGTCCTCACATTTCAAAACCAATCATGTCTTCCCAATAGTTCCCCAAAGTCTTAACTCAGCATTGGCCTAAAAGTCCACAGTCCAAAGTCTCATCTGAGACAAGACAAATCCCTTCTGCCTACTAGCCTGTAAAATCAAAAGACAGCTAGTTACTCCCTAGATACAATAGGGATACAGATATTGGGTAAATTCAGTGATTCCAAATGGGAGAAATTGGCCAAAACAAAGGGGTTACAGGGCCCGTGCAAGTCTGAAATCCAGCAGGGTAGTCAAATTTTAAAGCTCCAAAATGATCACCTTTGACTCACATCCAGGTCACACTGATGCAACAGGTGGGTTCCCATGGACTTGAGCAGCTCTGCCCCTGTGGCTTTGCAAGGTATAGCCTCCCTCCCGATGGCTTTCACAGGATAGTGTTGAGTGTCTGTGGCTTTTCCAGATGTGCAGTGGAAGCTGTAGTGGAATCTATGATTCCAGGGTCTGGAGAATGGTGGCTCTCTTCTCACAGCTCCACTAGCCAGTGCCCCAGTAGGGACTCTGTGTGGGGACTCCAGTCCCACATTTCCCTTCTGTACTGCCCTAGCAGAGGTTCTCCATGAGAGCCCTGCCCCTGAAGCAAACTTCTGCCTGGGCATCCAGGCGTTTCCATACATCTTCTGAAATCTAGGCAGAGGTTCCTAAACCCCAATTCTTGACTTCTGTGCACCTGTAGGGTCAACACAATATGGAAGCTGCCAAGACATGATGAGGCTTGCACGCTCTGAAGCCTCAACCTGAGATCTACATTTTCCCCTTTCAGCCATGGCAGGAGCACCTGAGACAGGGCACCAAGACTGCACACAGCACAGGGACCCTGGGCCCTGCCCACAAGATGATTATTTCCTCATAAACCTTTGGGTCTGTGATGGGAGAGGCTGTTGCAGGGGTCTCTGACATGCCCTGGAGACGTTTTCCCCATTGTCTTGGGGATTAACATCCGGCTTCTCGTTACTTATGCAAATATCTGCAGCTGGGTGCTTGAATTTCTCCTCATAAAATGGGATTTTCCCTTCTATTGCATTGTCAGGCTGCAAATTTTCCAAACTTTTATGCTCTGCTTCCCTTTTAAAACTAAATGCCTTTAACAGCACCCAAGTCACCTCTTGAATGCTTTGCTGCTTAGAAATTTCTTCCACCAGCTACCCTAAATCATCTCTCTCAAGTTCAAAGTTACATAAATCTCTAGGGCAAGGGCCAAACGCCACCTGTCTGTTTGCTAAAACAACAAGAAACACCTTTGCTCCATTTCCCAAGAAGTTCCTCATCTCCCTCTGAGACCACCTCAGCCTGGATTTCATTGTCCATAACATTATCAGTATTTTTGTAAAGCCATTCACCAAGTCTCTAGGAAGTTCCAAACTTTCCCACATTTCCCTGTCTTCTTCTGAGCCCTTCAAACTGTTTCAACCTCTGCCTGTTACCCAGTTCCAAAGTGGCTTTTACATTTTCAGGTATCTTTTCAGCAATGCCCCACTCTACTGGTACCAATTTACTGTATTAGTCTGTTTTCACACTGCTGATAAAGACATACCCAAGAATGGGAAGAAAAAGAGGTTTAATGGGATTTACAGTTCCACATGGCTGGGAAGGCCTCAGAATCATGATGGGAGGTAAAAGACACTTCTTACATGGTGGTGGCAAGAGAAAATGAGGAAGAAGCAAAAGCAGAAACCTCTGATAAAAACATGAGACCTCTTGAGATTTGTTCACTACCACAAGAAGAGTATGGGGGAAACTGCCTCCATGAATCAAATTATCTCCCACCAGGCCCCTCCCACAATACATGAGGATTATGGGACTACAATTCAAGATGAGATTTGTGTGGGGACACAGAGTCAAACCATATCAAATATTAAAATAAAACCAGATGTTATTGACATGCATCTTGTCCTCTAATGTTCTCACCTTTGCTCAAATTCTAATGATGCTGTTAATTCATTAGGCAACTTCAGCCATCAACTCAGGTTACAGAACAGCCACACTCCCCATATCTCAGTAGCTTAACAAAATACAAGCTTATTTTTTAGTCAAATAAAATCCAAAATGAGTATTCCTAATCAGCTCTCTTCCAGCTGATGCAGGGACTTGGGTTTGGAAGAAAGCATCTCACATTCCACCATCTTCAATTCATGACTAAAGTCACCACAGAAAAGAGTGTGAAATCTTGTGTTGGAGGTCTTTATGAGCCATATCTAAAAGGGGTATATGTCAAGACTCAGTCACACACAAGATAGTCGGGAAACACAGTCAAGCTGCGTTCTAAGGAGAAAGAAGAAATGGATTTGTGACCCACTAGTGGTCTCTGCCACATACTTCCATTGCTAAAGACCTATTTAAAGTTCCCATTTTAAAGTTACTTTCAAAGTCAGTTTATGATCCCATAAGAAAAATAAGGGATGAGATGATTTTATATATATATAGTTTGGGATACATGTGACCAGAAATTGCATTACCAGCCTATCAACTAATGTATTCATTGAGTTTGGCCTCTGCATTAGTAAGGGTTTTCCAGAGAAACAGGACTAATGGGAGATTTACTTTATCTATCTATCTATCTATCTATCTATCTATCTATCTATTTATCTATCTATCTATGTCTGTCTTATCTACCTATCTATCTTAAAGATTTGGCTCACATGATTATGGTGGATGACAAGTCCCAATATCTACATCAGCAAGCTGGAGACCGAGGAGAGGTGGTGGTGTAATTGCAGTCTAAGTCTAATTGGCTAGAGACCCAGGAAGAGCCATTGCTTTCACTCAAGTCCAAAGGAAAACAAATTAAAAAAAAAAAACTTATGTCCCATCTTGACTTCAGTTTTGCAGAAGGAATTCTTTCATACTCAGACTTTTTGTTCTATTAAGGTCTTCAACTAATTGGATGACACCCACCCAAATTGGGGATGGCAGTGTGCTTTACAGTCTACCAATTTAAATATTAATGTCATTCAGAAACAGACTCACAGACCCACTAGAATAATTATTAACCAAATATATGGGCACCCTATAGCTCAGTCACATTGACACAAAATTAACCATCAGAGCCCCCAGTGACCTTTGGCTATTTATAAAATTTATTATTTACAAGTTACATATTTGACAGCATTAAGAAACCAGAGAATGCAATGCATTTGTTGAAGACAATTTCCAAAGAGATTTTCCAAAAGTTTGTTGGACTTTGGCCTCTCAAACTCTACACTGAACTCCCCTCCCCTCCCCTCCCCTCGTTCTTGTTGCCCAGTCTGGAGTGAACACAATTTCGGCTCACCACAACCTCAGCCTCCCGAGTGCAAGTGATTCTCCTGCCTCAGTCTCCCAAGTAGCTGAGATTATAGGCATGCGCCACCCTGCCTGGCTAATTTTTGTATTTTTTAGTAGAGACTGGGTTTCTCCTGTTGGTTAGGCTGGTCTCGAACTCCCAACCTCATGAGATTGGCCCACCTCGGCCTCCCAAAGTGCTGGGATTACAGGCGTGAACCACTGCACCTGGCCGGGTATATCGCTTTTCTAACTTCTAGACAACTTTCCATCCAGGCTAAAGACTTATGAAAACAGCACTTTATATGCTTCCTTTCCCATTTACAGAATACTCTACACCCTGAAAGACAGGGAGCATATTTATGTCTAGAGTCCTGGTGGGTTAACTACCCTTGTTACATGTATCTCATCACTTGGCATTCCAGAGAGTCTAATATTTTTCTTTTGTGATCTCTCCTTATAAGGCTTGTACCTTTCATCTCCATACTGTAAATTCTGGTCCTTCCCATTTCTAATTTATGGAGCCAGAGTCCATGTAAGAACAGACTGCTGTCCCCTCAGTGACATGGCACAACTTAGCCTAGTAGGTTGAGGGATATGCCGAACTAGTGAGTAATGTCTGGGAACTCTTTGGCTGACATCCTCCTGTGCAAGGACAAATTTGCATTCTCACAAGTTCTTAGAATGTTTCTCCTTTAGGAACAATATCTGACACTGGAATTTTTGAAACCTGCAGTACTGTGTCAAGCCAAGCCTCCTTCCTGATAGGAAAAATGAAAGTCAATTTTGTTCTTCAATCTTGTGACTGGTTCATTGTGCTATGACTTTGTGTAGACTAGCCTTTAATTCCCTCAGAGGTCTGTGTAGACGACTTGGCATCTCAATATGTGTTTTCATGGCAATCTAGGGTCTGGTACCTTCCCTACCCTCCACAGCCACTATTTAGTGATCACTCCTTGCATTTCTGCCTCGCTTACTTTCACTACACGATTTAGAGCTTAATTATACATGACTTTATATTTTTGGACTCTTGTTTCCCAGTCTACACTGGCAAATTGTTAAAGGAATGGGTTGTATTTTATGCCTCTTCTGAATCCCACCCAAAGCACCTAGGATCCTGCTCTGAGTAACCTAACAGTCATTCACTAAGTAGGTGCCATGACGATGAAATCATACGAATGGCTTTTGATGACATACCAGATCTTACACATTCAAATGAATGCTTTCCTTGGCAAGGCTGCCATCTGGGAGGCTACCCACAAATGCCGGTGATGTTATCAATGCTCAAAATTTTTCAGTGACTCTCTCTGCTTGAATTAAACCGAGCATCTTGGACAATTATCTAATATTTGTTATTTATCATTTACTATAAATGCATGGCACTGTTTTTAGTGGGTACCACAAAGATATTAAGATATAATTCCCTGCTCTCAGACAGTTTGCAGTTTTATGTAGAGGGTCAGAAAAGGTTGTAACAGAGATTATACAAGGTAAAATGTGGCAAATATCATAAGGGAAGTCTAAAGGATTATGGGGATCAGAAAGAGAAGAGGTAATTTACAGCTGAGCCTAAAGGGCACATGCAACTTCAATCTTTATTTTTGTAAATCATTGTAAATATTTATAAGATAACTGTTTTGGTCTTAAGCAACAACTAAAAGCTACTTAGAACTAGTTAGGGGATAAGTTATGTAAATAACTGGGTAATACCATTAAAAAAATTGGAATGGAGCAATAAATCGTATCCCTAGGTTGGAAACTTGTTTTGAAAGAAACTGTTTCTTCAAACAGGAAAACATAATAGCCACCTGAGCCAATCAGGTATCATAAGATACCTATGACGTTATTCACAGCTGTCTGGCATCTAATTTTTGACCATTCATCTCCACGCGCCATTTGTACCTGCTTCCTCGTTTGTAAAAGTAAAGAACACCAGCCACGTCAAAGGTTTTCAGTGGAATTATGAAAATTTCCAGGAGTTATGGGCTTCCCTATGAGATTTCACTTGAATAAATATATGGCAATAAAATAGTATTTGAGAATTGCTGGACTGCATCTCTGTTGAGTTCTCTCACTGCTCACGTATTCCATGATATGCACACAGTAGATAAGGTCCAACTACCAGTGCCATTGGGTGACAAGAAACAACCAATTGCCAGCTGCAGACCATCTGCCCCATGGCCAAAAAGTCTTGGGGAGTCCCAGACCCCAGGTACAACCCTTCTTATTTGTCAGTAGCTCTCCTGTCACCTGGTTTTATTTCCCTCAGAGTACTCATGACTCCTAAATTATTTATTAATCTACCTGTGTATTGTTTTTATTATCCACCAGACTATAAGGTAATCCATGAAAACAAAAAACTTGTCTATTTTATTTACAGCTATGTCTTGAGTGCCTAGATCCATGCCTGGAACATACTAAACATCCAATACATTGCTGTTGAAAACAAATGCACAAGGAAATAAATGAATTGATTGATTAATGAGTAATATTTCATGGTTAAAGATTCAGGGGAAGACCTAAGGAAGATAATAAAATATAAAAATCAATTCAATAAAGAGAGAGTTGAGCATTTCCTATACTTCTGTAACTGTGTGAGACACTGAGAACACAGAGTGAATAGACCTATTTTTGGTGAGCTCATAGTCTATTTTGTGAAACAAAGCAAGAATGCATGGAGGACTGTAGACAGGAGAAGAATAATAAAACATGACAGCGTATCAAGAAAGAGCTCAAAGATCCCACCAACAAATGCTCAGTGACTAAGCAGGACACCACATAATGCATCAGGCATTTAGAGGAAGCAGGGGAATTCCTGTGAGCCGGCGTGACCAAGATCTTCAAAGAGGAGAAAAACATCAAGAATAGAAGTATGTGAAAAAGTGGGCATCCCAGGCAAAGATTGGAGATGAAAAAGGGAGAAGACAATCTGACTGGAGAGAAAAGAAATTAACTCTTAATGAGAACCTAAGGTATGCCCCACACTAGGCAATGTATGTTCAGATAGCTTTCTCATGTATCCTCCACACATTCCCACAAAGTGAAAAATAATGTCTATTCCATAAATGAAAAAATTGAGACTCAGAAAGATAGGGAAACTCACCTAGATTCACAGCCTCTCTGTAGGGATGAAGCCAGGATTTGCACCCAGATCAGTTTGATTCTGGGAACTGTGGTCCTCCTATACCTCACAAACATCAGGAGCTTCTGGGCTGTGGAGAGCAGGGGTGGAGAGGGCAATAGTAGAAAAATGAGGCTGAAATTAACTTGCTGTTAGAATATGCTCAGGACCTGGAGTGGTATTCTATACTAGATAAGTGAAGATATTGGAAATGCTTGCCCAGAGGAGTGACTCTTGGCAAATATTAACTAGGAAATGTACTCTGAATGGATTGAGAGATAGAAGCAAGATCAGTTAACACTTATTGAAGCATCTCTGCAGTGAGGGAAGTAGAAATGAAGTAGAAAGAAATAAGTATAATGGATGGACTCACATGTAGGATTTGGGGAATTATGGGATCATCACAGGGAGAAAGTCAGCCTTAACAGACTCCACATCACAGGAGGAATGTGCAGCCATAACACTGCTGGCCATACTCCCTTGCTATGCACACCCCCTATTGGTCATTCCAGAAGTACCTTTTTCTAATTAGAGCCCCTACTCCCCAGTTCTCTCTCTTCTCTCTCTCTCTCTCTCTTTTTCATTCTGTCATTTCTTTGTTTTTCTTATTTGTATCATGGGTTTTTTAAAAATTGAAAGCAAATATGGACTATTGTGAAATCAAAAAGGAATCTGAAAAGGGAGAATTAGTTACTGGCCACTTTTTGTAAGTGATAAAAGAGAGAGGCATTTAAAATATATCAAGAATCAAAAATGAGAAAAAGACTCAAAATGTACATTTAAAAAGAACTCTGTTGATTAAAAATAGGAGAGTATAGAAGAGTTTTTCAGAGTTTGTAAAACTTTTTAAAGAATCTTACTGAATAGGGTTATGTTAGATTTGCTGGGGGGCACCTGAGTAACTGAAGTTAAGATACACATTCATTTATAAATTAAAAATAAAAGCACCTGCCTTTTTCCTTGTCCCAGAAACTACAAGATTAAGAGGCACAATGCATATGAAACTTCTTTAGATTTTTTTTGGAGGTTTATTGAAATATATTTTAAAATAAAAGTGTGGTCTAAATAGGATTGAAAACAAACATATTTTTCCCATGCTTTATAATCACAACTTCCTTTTATTCTAGTACAATTTTCCTTCTATATAGCTCTTATTCTTGAAAAGAGGAAGCAAACCTTTAAATATCTAAAAGATAATTTCTATCACTGGCTAATTCTGAACTCTCAGGACATTAGAAAATGTTAGGATAAAGAATCTCATAGGTTCATAAAGTCCTCCCCCCCCATTTTTTTCTCTTTTTTTATAAATCTCTTTTCCACCTGTACATGGACCATAAGTAAAGATTATTAAAAATTGATAGGAAAGATAAATTCTGTGCTAAAACTAACCATTATTTTCACAGAATAATCATGTTCCTTCATGTAAATACCCCAAAAGATAACAATTTAATCATATTTTTCCTTATAATTATATTTGTATAAAAATACTGAAGTATTGTATAGGACAGGCACAATGGCTCACACCTGTATGCCAGAACTTTGGGAGGCCGAGGTGGGAGGATCCCTTGAGCCAAGGAGTTAGTTTGAGACCAGCCTGGGCAACATAGAGAAACTTTGTCTCTACAAAAATGAAACATATTAGCTAGGCAAAGTGGCACTTGCCTGTAGACCCTGCTACTCAAGAGGCTGAGGTGGGACAGGAAGAGTGCTTGAGCCCAGGAGACTGAGGGTGCAGTTACCTGTGTTCACACCACTGCACTCCACCAGGGTGACAGAGTGAGACCTTGTCTCACTTATAAGTGTTTGCTCACTCTGGTAGTTGAGTCCCACATTGGCTGCTTCCAATTGATTATTTGTGGAAACACTTTATATATACCTATGTGTGTGTGCGTGTATATATACATATATATATACACGCACACACACATATGTACAACCCCCCCCCAAAAAAAAATCAGCTTTGAGA
Organism: Cheracebus regulus; assembly: GCA_963574635.1. NCBI lineage: Eukaryota > Metazoa > Chordata > Mammalia > Primates > Pitheciidae > Cheracebus > Cheracebus regulus. The sequence continues at coordinate 69,897 of CAUYQU010091786.1, forward strand.
AAAAATTAGTCAGCTTCAAGTAAGTGAAAGTTTTAGGGTAAGTGGTAACTGGTGATAACTTTTTCCCCTTCAGGCCATTCTGAAGCATTGATGTATTTTGCACATGTGGCTTCAGTCTTCATGTTTTCCCATCTAAGCTTAGGCCAGCTCACAAAAGGGCAACACTCTACAGTGGGAAGAGAACCAACTTTACAGTCAGGCATTCCTGGACTTGAGTTGCTGCCGCTCCACTATTTAAAAGTCACCAGTCCTTGGAGAAATCACTTCACCTTTCTGATTTGAACTTACCCCATCTGTCCAATGGGGATGACACACCACCATCCCGTTACCTATCAGGCCCTCGATAAATACCAGTATGCATGTTCTCACATCCCCCACACCTAAACCTCTTCAAAAAAAAAAAAAACCCACAGATACCTCTTTGAATCTATTATTTCATATAATATCTTCTCTTTTTTTTTTAACCTTTTCTGTGGTTTCCAAAACCAAATGTATGTGATAATACATAGTACATATTACTATGATGTAATAACCTGTAACAATGTTTGTTCACCCTGGTATGGTGAGTCCCACATTGGCTGCTTCCAATTGGTTATCTGTGGAAACACTTTATCCTTTTATAAGGGTGAATCTAGAGTGCACTGAGTAATACATAATAAAATTAGTTTTGGGGTAAAAGAACCAAGTTTAAAAGAAAAGAAAAGTGGGGTGGGGGGAGGGCAGATAAGCACAGTAAAATAATCTTCAATGACTTCATTGTGAAGTAATGACTTTTACCAAATAACTGCATTGTAGTTTTATCTTTCCAACCAAGATTGTGTTAATGCTCTAAAATTAAGTCTCTTGTGAAAGTTATCTGGAATTTCTCAACGAGTTTTTAAAGGGGTTTTATTTTTTCATTGGAGGTCATGCCTCAAGAATTTGTAGGAATTCCGCCTGGAAAGTAATAATCAGTGGAAACTGGCAGTCAAAGCTAATTTATATTACTCTTCCAGATAAAAATTCCTTCCGTCTTAGACCTGCATTTCAAAAGAGATTATTATCACTCTGGAGAGAATACATCAGTGTAGAAAAAAAGAAAGAATGACCTCAAGGATGTCTTCACTGCCTCTGTGCAGCTCCAGGTCTGCTGCTTTTTAAACCTCCTTTTAAAAATCCTCTCTTAGGAAATGTTTTGAGGCTATTCAAAGCCAGAGGATGTCTCAGATGCATGCTTGGGAGAACTCTCAAAATGATCTTCCCCAATTTGCCTGTTGTGGGAGTTCATGGCATGTCTTGGGTGGTGGGAAAAGGACAGGAGTAGGAAATATGGGGGAGAAAGAGGTTCAGTAACTGCCCTAAGAGGAGGAAGGTGTTTTTCATATATTCTGATTCCCTTAGTGACTAGAGGAATTGGCTGTGCTCAAATCAGACCCTCAGCTCCTCCTTTAGTGGTCATGTTTTCATATGCATGACACATTCATGAGGTTGCATGCTTACTGAAAAGAGGCCTTGGCTTTTAAGATGAAGGACCTAAATGTATTTTATTTTATTTTATTTTTGAGACAGGGTCACACTCCAGCACCCGGGCTGGAGTGTAGTGGCCCTATCTCAGCTCACTGCAGCCTCAACCTTCTGGACTCAGGGGATTCTCCCACCATAGCCTCTCAGATAGCTGGGACTACAGGTGCACACCACCATGCCCGAACAATTTTTGTATTTTTAGTAGAGATGGGGTTTACCCATGTTACCAAAGCTGGTCTTGAACTCTTGGGGTCAAGGGATCCATACCACTTGGCCTCCCAAAATGCTGGGATCTACTCGGCCAGGCCAGTAGATCTAAATTTGAATTTCAAGTTCTCCATTTACTAGTTCCTTCATTTACAAGTTACTTAACCTCTCTGAGACTCTGTCTCTATCTATAAAATGGGTTTATGGAATTGTTAAGGGGAATAAGGTAGTTGTTCTGTTTAAATCATGCAGCTCAGCATTTGAATAGATCCAACTAAAAGTTTGTTGGTAAAACAAATTAATAAATAAATGTTAGTTCCTTCTAACCTCTCCATCACATCCAGAGAATTTGGGAAATGTCAACTCCAATGTGAATAACTTTGAAGGATCTGTTGAAGGATCCAACCAATGAAGTATAAATGCACTAGTACTCTTTTTAGTAATTTTGAAAATGTTTTTGAATCAATACCAACAAGAATCCACAAAAGAGATATGCCAAATCATGATTTGTATGACTAAATCAGACATTCAGAAGCCTTATCCATTTCTCAAGACTACGAGCCTATACCTAAGTGGCTAAGAATAACTTTTCAGGCCCACTTTTTATTCACAGGATTTCAATGTGAGACACTGCCAGAAACAGACACAGTATCAAAACCAAATGGTCTGCCTCTTTTTTTAAAAAAACATCATCTGAGATATGTGTAATAGACCAGACTCACCAAATTCCAGCATTCAACAGAGCAAAACTGAACAGAGGAAGTATTCTATTTACTAAGAATTCAATCAGTCTTATTGAAATATTTAAGAGTTGAACCAAAATGTACAAGCATCATAAATACAGTTTGTACAATTCAGAAAGCATCTATCTGGGACAAAGCCATTGTTAATCCAAAGTGTTTTTTTCAGTGGGTAGGTAATTCTTTAACAGTAGAAACAGAAGACAGATTTGCTTCCAATTGTGAGCTCATTCCTAAGGTCACAACTGAAAGCTGACAGAGAAACAGAGTCCAAAATAAACATCAGTTTGGATTATAAAGCATTTCTCTCTGAGGGTGCCCAGGTTTATATGAAGGAATTCCACCTCAAAAAGTGAAATCTAACTCACTTTTCCCAGTTATTAGCGGGTATGTCTAGTGTCTGCCTGTTCACATCGATCCATTCCTCAACCTCAAATCCATTTTCCAAAGACCCTGGCTTGAGAACCACATGGAACCAGAGTTCTGATTCGTTGCACTTTAGTTGCTTAGAGGGGTAAAAAATAGTTATAAACTATCTGTAGGAACAGTCCCTAACATGGTTGGCCAGAAAAGCTCAGTGAGAGAGCCAAAAAGTTTAATTTGTTGTAGCCTATGATTTCTTAGTGAATATTAACTAATGTTGGAAGTATGCATGGATTTACTTCTCTAGGCTGTTTGAACCTTTTAAATCATAATTTTTTAAAACAAAAAAAAATTTAAGCAAGACCTTAAAAAAGTGACTCATAAAAGAAGGGTGTTTTGATAGCTTCCCTTGTCTGCCTCCAAGCTACCCGTCTTCAGGGTGATGTTTTTCTTTCATGAGCTTGTCCCCTCCACTTACGTGCCTGGTTGATGGATAATTCCCTCTGCAGGTGTCTCAAAGACCCTGAGTACCCTTTTGGTTAGATGCCCAAACAAACTAATCATTGCTCACAGAGGCACTCACCTTCCTTACCCTTTGTCTCAGTCATGACAAACTGAATGCCCACCCATATTAGGACTGAAGATTTAACCATTTATTCAGGTGCAGAACCCCAGAGGCCCTGCACAGAGTGACAGCTGGAAAGTCACCCAGAAATCTGCAAATCCCCTCGCCATCAAAGGCATCTTCCTGGCCCAGTATACAGAAGCTCTATAGATCTAGAAATAATTGTTTATATGGGCTGGATTTTCAGAATGTATTATTTTTTTATGATTGATTCATTTATATATTCATGTACTGCCAAAATGTCAGATGCTACCTTCTTGTACCCTATGGGCAGAGAACTTTAAAATTCATAAAATTTTCAACATGTATGCATTAATTTGTTATTTATCAGATATTGATTTAACACCAACTATGTGCCAACAAAAGAAATGAGGAAAAGGGCATACTTAGAAAGAGAAAAAACAATTTTAAAGACAAGAAAGGCTACATAATATATTGCAGGAAATGAGCAGGTCATTGTGGCTGGAGCTTAGCATTCATTCATTGGAGAAGACAGGTATCAACTAGGGGCCAGAAGGCTGGGGACTTAGGGGAAGGTGTTGAGAAGGCTCATTGCAAAGACCTTCTGAATGCCAAGGGGAGGACTTTGGATTTGATTCTGTAAGCAAAAGAGAGCTTAAAAAAGCATATGATCGAATTTGTGATAAGGAGCAATGATAGTGTTAGTTGTAGTTTGGTGAGTAGCTGGAGTGGGGGACAGACCAATGGCAAATAAACCATTAGAAAGACTGGCAATCTGGAGGCTCTGAGTTACGGCAGTAAAGAGAAGTTGAAGAGAAGGGCACGTTAGGGAATTGAAGCAAGATAAGTCAACATGACCTCACGACACACCTCTTTTAGAACAGACATTTTCTGCTAACAAATGTTGCTTAAAATTAAAGGTCTCAAAGCTGGGAACTGAGAATCTCTTTTAATACTGAATTTATAAAAATAGCAGGAAATTTTGTCTTATGTCGTTCTTTACTAATACATGACTTCAGAACTAAACCAAAAAAATATCAAATCAAGCAAATTTACAATGACAAAAGTTCCTTGTGTGGGAGGAGATGAAAAGACTGTGTCTTTTCCATCTTTATACCTTGTGGGGTATAAAGATGGAAAAGATACAGACTCTTCCCTTAGTGACTTCATAAACCAGCTCCATGGTTCTCAGTGGTTATGTGTTGTGACTAATTGTGATGTGAGTCATAATTAGGTTTCTTAAACGACAATAGAAGGCAGCATATGTAGGTTTTTGGTAGCAGTGATGATAAAGGCATAGGCAAGTTAAGAAACTTACCTGCAATCACATATCTGTAAGTGGGAGGGCCGGGGTGAACTGACAAAGTCTGTAGTGGATTTTGTGAGTGTTGCCTAGAGCTGCTTTTAGGACCAAAGAAGGTACTCATTTTCCCAAGAGCAAAGAAAGACTGTTGACTGCTCATAACTTCTGATTCCTTCAGGAATTGTCATTGGCTGAAAGAAGCTGCCTATACCCAAGGTTCAGACTAGGGGTTGAGGTGGTATACAATTGCCTTAATTGGAAAACTCTGAAAAGGTAATCCCAGCTCTAGAACTCCCAGAAGGATTCATTGAGGCCTCTGTGGCAACGTCATTGCAGTTCAACTTCTGCCTCTGGACAACACTGCTTCTTTTCTTCCTCCAAAGATGTTAATTCCAAGAGCACTTTCTAATAAACCTATTGCATGGTAGTTTCCATCCAGAGTCTGTGCCTCGGGAACCTGAGCTGTGGGAAGGCGTGACGTCAATGCATGTGTACTTAGCTATTAAGCCATTAGTAGAAGAGTCATCACAAAGAATTTGAACCAGACCTAAAGGAAGAGTAGACTTGGAAAGACCAAAATTTGGTGCTTAGGCCACAAGGAATAACGGGGAAATGAATATTTGTGGAGCATGAACTAGATGAGTCATCTGGCAAGAGCCAAGGGTTCAAATCATTATCAGAGACAAGGGAGCAGCTCAGATGGCTTTTGGACACCACAGTCAGGAGCTTCTGTCTCACTCTGTTCTCCATGAAAAACAGAAGACTGAATTAGAAGAAAATGAATCAGGCATCTGCGGACAAGACGGAATGGAAAGTTGAGGAAGAGAGCAAATGTGAGTGACATTTTATGTTAAACATCCACAAAGATTCTTGACTAATTGAATAAGGGAAGCCAGGGAAAGATAGAAGTCATAGAGATTTGAAAGCTTTGACAAAGGCAGGCATCCTTCCAGGGAGATGTTATTTGTTTGCTCTCTCAGGAACATCTTCAGGATAGAGTTAATATGAATGTAGATGGCTGAGTTCAAGGACATCTCTCTTCTATCAAATGGTTATTAAAATTCTCCTCTTCCATGAAATCTTAGTTGATCAACTTTCTCCAGCAAATTTTCCATTTCAATGTAGCCTGAAAGAGAACACAATGAGAAAATATTCAAATGGCTTTGGAGGTAATCTGCAGTTTGGATATTTCCCCAGGAATTAGTGCCATATACCACACAGGTCTGTGCTGGGCATGTGAAGCATAGAGACTGGATAAGCTGGGGGACAAGGCAGAGAAAACACAAGCCCTGTAATGCATGTTTTTATTGTCTTTCCAAGGGCATCTTTTCTCTTCCTGAAGCCTGAGGTTCTTATTAAACTCCGATGCCATATTTGAGATACAAGCTACTTCAATATGTATTAATTCTATTCTTGATATATTGTGTATTAAGATACATAAGCTGTTTTTTAATATATGCACATGTCTACTGGCTCAGTCATAATCAGATACTAATCACTTGATGAAATCAGTAGGAGAGATATTACACAAAAATACTGTTTCGTATTTTGTAATCAGCCTTCCAAAGACAAATTCTTGCTGGCTTTTGGCCATAGAAAACAAGATGTTTAATTTCAGTGTGAATTTCTTGATTCCCTGTTTAAATAAACAACAAATTGTGACAGATGAGAAAAACAATGTCTCCAGTGATATGATTGCACTAAATTGCCAACTTGGGGGAGGGGAGAGAGACTATATTTTTTAACTGGAAGCCAGGGATACAAAAACCAAAATTATAAATTTGGGTAATGAGATTCTTTCCAATATCTTTTACATAATATCATAATCAACCTATTGTTTGGGGGAAATACCCTGTATTCCTTCCCATTTCTACTATCTCTCCCACTCTTTTTACTTTTATTTTTTTTCAGCTCTCTATGGTTTGCTGAGACGAGAAATGCCAAAACTCTGTGAAGAACAGCTGTTCTCATTTCTGGCTCATCTGCTAAGGAAGTGCTCAGAATCTCCTCAAAAGGCTCCTGCAAGCTATCCCACCCCAGATGTAAACTCGGAGACTGACTCTGTAGTCTTTGAAAGAAATGATCAGATGCAGTAGAACTGAAGTTTCTTTGAATCTTGAACCACTGAACCTACTATGTGAAAATTATTTGGAGGCCACAACTAACAAGTGGCAGAGCTCTCCAAAGGTCCCTGAGCAGTGAGGCCACTAGTATATTAACAGCATACCAATAATCCATGCCTTTGGGTGGGAGCAGAGGCCACTGCTATTGGTAAAAATGGCTGTCTCCTACCCCAGGAAGCGTTCTCTGAAGCCCCAACTGCCAGGCTAGGTCAGTAGCTCTTCTATGGGTGCACAGAAAGCCTTGCCTCTCTATCTCAACACACTAACTATGCAACACATTTTTATAATAACCTTAGAAACAGAGGGTCTACCTTACTTGACATTGTATCCCAGTGTAGTGCACAGTATATAGTACATCTAAAAGGTTCAGTGAATATCCTAAAGATGGAACCAGTTTTTAAATCAGCTGGATGTTGCGAGGAGACTAGATGAGGTACAAAAGGCAGCTGTACTGGAGAAACGAGGAGGGCAGAGAGGTTTTAGTCCCAATTTTAGGTTTTGGACTCTGACAGAAGCACGTCCTAGAGACTGGTAGGGCAACAGCAGAAGGTAGCATGATTGCCCAAAAGGTTGCTCTGACAGGCAGAGAGAGCATTCGAGTTTAGATCTTCCTAAATCCCTCAGTTGGACTCCCAGGTTGCATGGGCAGGACTCAGCAATTCCTACTTGTTCCAAATGGAGGATGTGACATTGCTGGGAAATCTGGGATTACAAGAGGGGAGTCCAGTGGTTGGTGTGAAAGTGCCTTGCGGTTATGAACTTCAGGGCATAGTATCTGGCTGGGAACCAAATTCGAGTCCCATTGAGATCTCAGGGCTTTCACATTCCCCGGGAGAGGTGGAGGGGGTCAGCAGGGAGGACCATCTGTCCCATTAGCTGAGATTTGAGGATCAGAAAGCAGCAACACAAGGTGGTGTCAGGAGAGACAAGGCACCGCTGCAGTAGAAGAGGAGCAAAAGGACAGGCGAAGAGCCCACACGCGCATCTCTGTCACGTGGGCCCCACCACACACCCAGGTGGCTGCTTGCAAAGAGCAGGAGGATGGGAAGAAATACATTTATAAATGCCTGGGATATGTAGATGTCAATTATTGCATTAAACTGTAACCAATCCTGAAAAAAAGCAAGCAAGTTGGGTTTTTCTTTTCTTTTCTCTCTCTCTCTCTATTTATTTATTTATTTATTGGCTTTATTCTGCAATCCTGCTTCCAATGAGTGGAGGCTTTTGATGACAAAGAGAGCATTTTGCAACATAATAAAGAAGCTACATGTCTTTTTTCTTTTTGCACACATGAACATAGCATGAGGGCATCTGTAACCCTGTGACAGGTCATTTTAATGACTAATCTAGGTAGATAGAAGAAAAAGACTTGGCCTAACTAGGCATCTAAGTAGAGAGCTAAGAGGCTGGGAGAGAAATCTTACCTCCAGTCCCACCAAGAGTCAGGAGACCTGGTGAAACCTGAATATTAGGGAGGAGGTGGATGTGCACCCCTGAAACATAGTAAGCATTATTATTATCATTAGAGAAGAATCATTAGTGAAGTCAGTTGACATGTGTTCCCAACAAAACAAGGGACAGTAGAGTGTAGAGAAGATTAAGAGCTGGCATTTATTTCAAATGTTTGTATGCTTTTTAGTTCTTGTACTTCCAAAGCATCCAAAAGAGCAGACAAAAATAAATAAGAAAATATTTTCCTCCTCATCCAATAGAAGTTAGAAGACTTCAGTAAAACACAAACTGGCAATATCTGGATCAGAGATTCTTTGGTCTTGCATTATGTCACATGTTGAAAATTTATAAATATGCAAAGATTATTTGAGTATTTTCATTTTTTGTTTGATAATTTTTTTCTGTCAACAAACACCATTGTATGAAATAACCTAATTGAGTACAGTTATTTAACACTTACTATATACCAAGTGTTAGTTTAGGCATTTTATAGAAGCTCACCCAAGTGATGATTAACAGCCCTTGAAGTGGATGCTATTAATTCCCCACATTACAAACAAGGAAAGGGACAGAATGATACTAAGCAATTCGATTGAGATTTTACAGCCAGTAATAGTAGAGATAGGATTGGATCCCAGGTTTTCCATCACCATAAACTGTGCTTACCTCCTACACCAGACTGGTCTGTGAATAGAGTATATTCAACAAAACTTTGTGAATACCAGTCAGAGATAAGGTACATATATAGAATATAAAGATAGTGCATGTGGGTATCCAGACTCCAAGAGAGAATTCTTGAATGTTGCACAAAAAAGAATTTGGAGCGAGTCCACAGTGCAAAACGAAAGCAAGTTTATTAAGAAAGCAAAGTGGTGAAAGAATAGCTACTCCACAGAGTAGGGTGCTCCTGAAAGTAAGAGGAGGAATATTCCCACTCTAGGTACAATGCTTGTTTGTATATAGGATAACAACAACAACAACAACATCACAGGGAGATGTGCTCTACTTACTATAAGGGTTTGTGATGAAGGATTCCTTTTCTTAATCACCATATTTTGTAAGAATCAAATTATTATCTTTAAAGCAAAATTAGAAATGCTTCTCAAGATGTTGGGATATAAGAACATTCCTGAGTCAAGGTCTGTTTAATAAATGTTATCAATCTGTTCTTTTAACCCTAAACATGTAGAGGCTAGGAATAACTAACTTACTGGGAATGTAGCCTAGAAAGTCCCAGCCTCATTTTTCCCAGCCCTCAGTCAAGATGGAGTCTCTCTGGTTCAAATGCCTCTGACAGTGAGGTGGAAGCCAAGGAAGCACACTAGCAGGAGAAAGCAAATACGCCTAAGATGACACAGCACTACAGAGCCACAATCATGTCCATTTATTTACTTATTCATTTGCAGCATGAAACCAAGACATCACACCTGAGCATTCTGATGGGTCCTAGCAAGAGCACCAAGGTGAAATGTTTAGCCTGACATTTCTCAGTCTCCTAGCGTTAGAAAGGCAGAGCCAAACCTCCAAGACCTTACTGCTTACCTGCAGTTCTCACTGAGTCCCAGATTATCTGGATTTGGAGGATTTTGGAGCAGTAGGATTGGCCATTAGACACTATTTCTCATTCAGTTAAGGAAGGGGTAACAACGAATGTGTTTCTCTGTTGAAAAAAGTAGGGTGGCCAAATAGCTTTAATATCAGAGAGATTTGCTTGGATTTAAACCCAGATTTGGTCACTTAATTATGCTGTCTTCAAAATGTTTATTTAACTTTATTTATAAAATGAAGATGGCACAAGTGATTTTGGGCATTAGCTAAAACAATATGTTTGAAAGTGTTTGACAATACCAGGAGCTCAAGAAAAAGAAAAACATCTAAAAGAGAACGTGGGTGAAAGGACTGAGGGTAATTTTCTACTTGAAGCAGAGTCTTCACTGAACAACATGCTACTTTCTGACCATGCCTACACTCTACAGCCTATTGGTTTGTGTTATAGATTTTTACGTGTGTGGTATATTATTTTCTCACACTAACTCTCTTGCCATCTTCTGTCTGCTATTAATCTGTAAGATCATTAGGCACAAGGATTGTGACTTCAATTTCTTTTATATTCTCTTTCCATAGTACCTAATAAAAACTCCCCACAGAGCCTCCATTCTGTGATAAGAATACAAATGTACAGCACTTTACAATTTACAAAATCATTTCACATGCATCACCTCATTTGATCTCACCACACCTCTCATGGGCTTTCTTGGTTCTCAGATCACAATGATTAAGAGGTGGACAGACTAAGTAATGATCAGGTTTCGGCATTAAGCATAGCATGTACTCTGATACTTATCGAATTTTTCTTTGCCACCTCCTTTTTCTCTCTAACCTTGTGCCCTTCAAAATATATCTCAGTTACACACCCTCGGGTCTGTGCTTCTAAAAGAAATTTCCAAAGGCCAAAAAAAAAAAAAAAAAAAAAACCCAAGGGGTAACTTGTGTCAGCACATTTCTGCATGCCCTCCCTAGAAGGAAAGGAGCCCATCCATGTTTATCATCCAGATGTATTAAGACATTACATTTCCTGACCCAATTCAAGCAAGATGATTTAAATGAGAGCATGCCTAATGACAAACCTTTATGGAGCAAAAGCCAAAGGCTGTTTTCATGGAGCTGAAACTGGCTGTACAGAAGAAGTCAAGTATGTTTTTCGGAATTTTGGATGGTGCTCTTGATGAGATGAGTGTCACATGACTTATTCTGACCAGTGGGATGCAGCAGCAGTGACACTGCCCCACTCTCAGCCTGTGCCTGGGAGGCCTGGCAGCTTCTGTTTTCACTCGGGGAAGGAGACTCCTCAGTCTGGTACAATGCATTTTACAGAAGGATGCTACAAAATTCAGAGAGAAAGCATTTTAAAGAAAAGCATCTTTATTTTTTTCCTAGTGACCTTGACTGACCTCCCCTCCCCAAGCCAGGGATAGCTATTGCTATGAAACTGTGATTGTTTTCATATCATATGAGCAAGGATGATACATTGTTTGTTTTGAAAGTTCAAACTGAGTTTGGTTTCAATCAAAACTGAAATTCATCAATATTATGCTTGTTGTTTAATATTAAAATAGTAACTTGCCAGTTGGTAAATAGCTCCTGCCTCTAGTTCCCCAGATGATCTCATGGCACCAGGAGCCCTAGTTTGTCACTTTAAGGAAGGCCACTAGCCAGCCTATTGCAAGTGTCAGGCACCATCCCCATATTCCTGCTCCCCAGTGGGAGAGTCTGCATCCATGGAACTCTAGAGGGCCAGTACCTGGTGGCCATCTGGCTCCCATGAGCTTCAGTTACCTGCTTGCGTATGGGACCTGGAGCCCTCCAAATGCACTGTAGCTGGTTGTTTTGATGTGTGTATGTCTCTAGCTCTCTTTCTCTTTCTATCTCTATCTCTAACTCTGTCTCTATCTCTGAGTAGTGTTTGTGTGTGTATATATATGAGAGGAGGGAAGGAGAAAAAGATGACCATTTTAAAGTGTATAATTCAGTGATATTTAGTACTTTCTTTCACTTGTGCAGCCACCATCTCTATCTAGCTTCAAAACTACTTCATTGTCCCTGCAAGAAAACCTTCTACCAATTAGCATTCATCTTCCATTCCTACTTCCCCCCAGACCCTGGGGCAACCACTGATCTACTTTGTCTCTCTAGATTTGCCTATTCTGGACATTTCATGTAAATGGAATCATATAATATGTGGCCTTTCATGTCTAGTATTTTTCACTTAACATAGTGTTTTCAAGGTTCATCCACGTGGTAGCTATACATCAGTACTCAATTCTTTTTGGTGACTGAATACTATTCCATTGTACAGATGTAACACTTTATCTCTTCATTTGTTGATGGACAATTGGGTTGTTTACATCTTTTGGCTATTGTGAATAATGTGTTAGATACTTTAGATGTCACCCTGTGCTAGTGTCCCTCTAGTGATATAAACACATGTGAAGGACCTGTCATTTATTTCCAATGTGATTAGTGTTTTATGACTGCTTTCAATTAGCAATCTATTATACAGCAGTCTGTCTCCTTTACCAATAAAACTTTCATTACTCAAAACAGTAAGTTTTTCAGTTAATCTTTAATTTATTTCTTATTTCTTTGTAGATTTAAAGATGAAGAAGATGAGAAAAGTGCTTTATTGATAAAGTTGATTTGTTTCCTCAAGAAAAGCCTACAACTGAAAACTTATTCATGACAAATACTTTTAAAATATTTTTTCTGCTAATTTTGTGGTAAGTTCTTTAATCTGAATTTTCTACATAATAGTTTTAGTCTTGCTTGCCTCCTTAACTGTGTAGACACTATCAGAGTATAATTTTAAAGTGTCATTACCATTAATTTCATGTCAGTATTTTCAGTGGGCCATTTTTTTCCTCTGGGTTGATAACTACTTGGATTAAAATTCATATTCAAATGCATCAGTTGTCTTTACAGAGGATTCAATCTAATTTGCCTTCTGTTGTCACGGTCTCAGCACCAGTGCAGTGGCACAAAGGGGAGTTGGGGAATGGAGGCAGGGAGAGGCTACAAGTTTCGCCTGGGAGCCAGCCCCAGTTCTCCTGTGGACCAAGGTAAGGTCTTTAAGATCTCTTTGATATCAGTTTCTGCATTTGTAAAATGGCAACGATAAGGGTAGTCCCTACTTCATACTATTGTTGTGAAATTAAATTAATTAATCCACAAAAAGCACAAAGAACAGTGCTTGGCATGTATGTAGCATATATATATTTGCTGCTTCTGCGTCTTCATTTTTTAATTTACTGTGAGAATCCATTTAATGTTTTCTTGTTTATTTATTTTTTTACTTTTTGTAAGTACATAGTAGGTGTATTTATTTGCTATGAAGCTTTACATGAAATATTTTGATACAGGCATGTAATATGTGATAATTCACATCCGGATGAATGGGGTATCCATCACATCAAACATTTTTCCTTTGTGTTACTTATTATTTATTCTTGTGAATAGGATGAATGAGGCAGAGTGCTCCTCTGGAGTTGCTTGATCTCTAATGATTCTGGTGATCAGGACTTTTCTCATTAAGCCATGTGTATCAGTCTGTTTTCACACTGCTATAAAGATACTATCCAAGAATCAGTAATTTATATAGGAAAGAGGTTTAATTGACTCACAGTTCTGCATGGCTAGGGAACTTACAATTGTGGCAGAAGGGGAAGCAATGCATGTTTTACATGGTGGAAGGAGAGAGAAGAGGAAGAGCAGGGAAAACTGTCTTAGAAAACCATCAGATCTCCTGAGAACTCACTCCCTGTCATGAGAACAGCATGGGGAACACCAACCCCATGATTCAATCACCTCCCTCCCTCGACACATGGGAATTACAATTTGAGATGAGATTTGGGTGAGGACACAGAGCCAAACCATATTACCACAGAACAATTTCATTCTGAGTCTGAAATGCCTGACTGGTGCCCAGGCATTGAACATCTACATCACCAACTGCATCCTCCCTCTTCTGATATGAACAAGATCAGGCTGATCTATACAAGGCCTTGTCTCAATGACTAAGGCTCTACCAACAGTTCACAAATGCAGCAATACAGTCTTTTTGTTAAAAATGTACAGGAATGCCTACAGTGACCTAAAAATTGAATGATGCTATGGTTCCTAATATTTTTTGCTGTGCAGGCAATTGTCAGTCACTACAGTATCTCTTTCAATAAAAATCCCATGCTTTAATTTTAAAATATTATTTTATTAATTTTATTTTAGCCAGAGTAATCGGGGAAGAATTTAAATTTCAAGTAGCACTAAACAGCTTATGATAAAAAATGGATTTTTCCACTTTCCATCCCTTTCCACACCTAGGTCCTGCTCCCCAGAGGCAAATACCCTCAGCTGCTCTGCTTTGTACTTAGCTCCATGTTTGTGAATCGTATGCATGCACTGCTATTTCCTCACTGATAATTCCAGGTATGGATGATGGAATATTGATCTTTGCCCCTACCCTAAACAGTATCTCTCAATAAAGTTACACAGAATTGGGTTTTTTTAAACCATATTATCGTCACAGTTATCTCACAATTAATATGGCAAAGAACATGCCCTGTTATCACTTGCTTGAAAAGTCCTACTGGGTGCTGGATAAGAGCACCAAGTCTAGAGCTAGGTTGTAAACCTAGTTCCATCATTTACTAGACATATGGCACAGGAGAAATCACTTCAACACTCTGTGCTGCCTTGCGGTAATTCTTTTGCAGATATTTCCTCATGTCTGCCGTAGGCCTGTCAGTAATCCATCCACCCAAGCACATTCACTCCATCGCCTCATCCCCACCTTTCTCTTTCTTAGAGCCCCACCAAGAGAAAGATGGATAATTTCAGCTTATAATGGTAATTTTCGTTCCTTTATCGTGGATTATTCTCTATACCTACTATGCACTCTGCAGTAATCATGAACTCTCCCTTCATCTCTCATATGATAGATAACGATTTTTGCATTTCTTTGTTGTTTTGCTGAAGCACTTATATTTCTGACATGACAAAATTCTTTTAAATGAAAAATGGGTTACCCTTATATTTGATTTTTTGGAAAAAGAATTCTCAGTTGAAAATCACTGTCACTCAGAATTTTTCAGGCTTTGTTCCACTGTCTTCTAAGATTTAGTTGCTGTTAACAAATTCAAGAGGATGGGTGTGGTGGCTCAGGCCGATAATCCCAGCCCTTTGGGAGGCCAAGGCGGGCGGATCACCTGAGGTCGGGAGTTCCAGACCAGCCTGATCAACATGGAGAAACCCTGCCTCTACTAAAAATACAAAAATTAGCCAGGCGTGGTGGGGCATACCTGTAATCCCAGCTACTCAGGAGGCTGAGGCAGGAGAATCGCTTGAACCCGGGAAGCAGAGGTTGCAGTGAGCCAAGATCGCACCATTGCACCATTGCACTCCAGTCTGGGCAACAAGAGCCACATTCTGTCAAATAAATAAATAAATAAATAAAAGAGAGAGAGAGAGAAAAAAAAAAATTCAAGACCATTGTTTGGTATTTCACTGTTTTCCCCCTCCCCTTTGGAAACTTCTAGGATCTAGTCTCGATTTCAAGTGTTCTAAATTTTACCGTGACCTACCTGGGATTTTGCTTTTTTGTCATTCATTGTGCGGGGTGCTCCTTTGCTCTTTTAATGAGAAGACACATGTCTTTTGGTCTGAAAATTTTTTAAATTACTTCTTCAGTAATAGCTCCCCTTCATTTTCTCTCTTTTCTTTCTGGAAGTCCTAATTGGTAGCTGCAGAGCTCACAAGATCTATGACATATTTTTTCTTATCTTTTTCCCTTTTTTGTTCTACTTTTTAAAAATTTTTGTTCTACTTTTGAGAGTTGCTTGGCTCTCTCTTACAATCCTCTATTTAATGCTTGTATTTTACTTTATATATTTTTTATAGACAGGAGTTCTTATTTGCTTCTGATCCTTTCTCATAGTAACCAGTATCTATATTACAGACTTGTTTCCCTGTGTATCTTTGAGGATATTATGATTTTAGAAAGTTTCTTTCAATGTCTGCATTGATTTGTTCATCTAAGTCCTCTTTGTCTAGTCGTTTGCTTGTTTTGTAGGGTTTGGTCTCCATGCGCATGTTGCACATTTTCCTCCAACGTCTGGGTATTCTTGTCTGTCCATGTACATCTAAGAAAGAGTGGCTAAAACAATGCTGGAACTACTGTACCTATGAGCAGAGGTGCCAATTCTCAGGGATCACTGCAGGGTCTGTGGAGATGACCTCCCCTTTCCATTGAGGAGCTCAAAATATTTATCTAGTCTTTTTTCAGAAAAAAAAGAAAAAATCTAATTTCTGCCAGGTGGAGCATGATAATGGGTCTGGAGGGACCAGCATATGTTTGACAACTGGCATCCTGGGAGCAGGTGAGAGGGTAGGACTGAGGGGAGACAGTTTCATTTTTCCTAGAGTTCTCCCCTGTCTGGTTTCTGGAGAGAATGAATCTTCTCCAGTCTCATCTGCCTCTGTGTGTGTGTTGGGGAGGGTGGTTCTATAGTAGTTGCTCAGCTGCATGAAGTGGAGGGAGAAACTTGGTTCCAAACTTGCTTCTGAAACTAAGTCCTCCAATCTTAGCCTTTCTGGGGTTTTACAGGGTGATTTAACTCACTTATCACTTCCTTGATGATAAGTGCTTAGATTTACCTTACTTAGATTTTTAGCTATTCTATTTTACTGTTTTCCAATTTTCAAATATATATTTTATCTACTATTATCTTTTTCCCAGTTCTCTTTGTCTTTATGGATTAATAATTGCCTTTCTTTCTTTTTTTTTTTAAAGTTACTGACACAGGGTAGAAGGGGGAGATATTAATTGCACTTGTTTACATGCCAGCTTAACTAATTCCATGCCAAAAGAAAAGATACTTTCTACAAAGTGTTCTATGAATCAAATTGCCAGGCCCATCCTAATCAGGGGAACATAATGGAATGTCATCTCGGTCACCCTGAGTATTTTCTTAAAATTAATTAATGAAGTCTGTTTCCTTTACTATCTGCCTTTTTATTTATTTTATTTTATTTTTTTGAGACAGTCTCCCATTGTCAACCAGGCTGGAGTGCAGTGGTGCAATCTTGGCTCACTGTAACCTCCGCCTCCTGGGTTCAAGCAATTCTCCTTCCTCAGCCTCCCAAGTAGCTAGGATTATAGGCACCCACCACCACACTTGGCTAATATTTGTATTTTTAGTAGAGATGGGTTTTTGCTGTGTTGGCCACAGCGGGTCTTGAACTCCTGACTTCAGGCGATTTGCCTGCCTTGGCCTCCCAAAGTGCTGGAATTACAGGCATGAGCAACCATGCCAGGCTAACTATCTTTTTTTTTGTGTGAGACGGAGTTTCGCTCTTGTTGCCCAGGCTGGAGTGCAATGGCGCATTCTTGGCACACAGCAACCTCCACCTCCTGGGTTCAAGCGATTCTCCTGTCTCAGCCTCCCAAGTAGCTGGGATTACAGGCATGTGTCTTTTTAAAATGTTACAGTCTTTTTGCAGAGGGTCCTAAAAAGAGCTGATGGATGTTTTCTCAAACTGGCAATAAAATCAATAAATATGAGAGTAGATTGTGTTCAGTTATTATTTGTGATATGATGCTTATGGAAATCAACTTGTGTGCCTTTTCCCTGACTAAACATATATGTTTTTCAGAATGCATAATGTAGTAATAAGCAAATTGTTAATGTGATTCCAATAAATGTGAAAAAATTAGACATTATTCCTTCATCCTCTCTCCCCCACCTGCATGTATCTCAATAAAATAGGTAAAAATACAGCATGATGGGAGGAATAAATTGGTGTTTCAAATCTTGGAAAAGCAGATACCCAGTTGTCTAAATGAGCTGTCATAAAGATATTAAGAATAATGTTATAATAGCTTCTATTCCAACTCAAGTATTTCATTAAGTTTTAAAAATACATTCTTGAGGCATCAAAAAGCCTTATATAATAGGCATTATCTGCCTGTTTACACGTGGAAATGAGGCTTAGAAATGTTATGAGGCTCAGTGAAACTCCAGAAGGGTTTTAGACTGCAGTCTGCGTGGCTCTGAAGCCTGCGAACTTCATGTTGTAGTAGAAAGCTATGAAAATGGCATTCACCTATAAACTTTAAAAACATTTTCGGAGACTTTCCTTGAGAATCATCTGTCTATGTAATATTCATTCTATTCTGCCACCTCACCTTGGTGAAAGAAGTTAAGACATTTGATATACTTGTAATCAGATTTTCAGTCATCTTGAGCTCTCTTAAACGTATGAGCCTATCTGTAATTCCTTCTACCCCATTTTTTTTCTTTGTCTGATGTGGCTTTTAGAAATGCCTATGGATATTTTGCAGTCTTTTCCTTTATTGAAAATTAAAATAAGACTGATGAAAATATGACTCAGAGTTTTCATTTGAAGGACTTGTAAATCTCACTGTGAAAAATCCTTTTGACTTTGGTTTTCTCTGCATAGTTGAAAATACTGTTATGATAGGATGGCCATGCTACAATTAAACAAACATCCTATAAAAAAATTTGACTTGTCAAAACTGGCTTGTTAAAAAAGCTTGGAACCATTATCTGAATAACAAACTAGATCTGAACTTGGATAGCAGACTTCAGTTTTATGGGTCTTCCAATGACCTCATTGTTATAATAAATGAGTACATCAGGTTTCCTTATCCATCAGGAAAATCCTACACTGTGTGTTTCAGATGACTCAGAAAACACACAAATGTCTCCCATGCTGAAAGATAAGCAGGTTCTGGATTTTTTTCATCCAGTGTCTACAGCTTGACATCAAAGCAACATTATTCTGAAGTCAGTTCTGACTGGAGGGGGAATTGCCATATCTCAGTTCATCTGGGGATTGAATCTATTACCTGATGGTGAGCCTCATTTCTTAATTTTTTCAGAAATATGTGAAGTGTTTCTAATGTTTCTAATATTTCCACTAAGTATACATGTAGTCATATGGGAACATTAGTGCCTACTATGCCATCCTCTCCCTGTCAGGAATCCCCTGCCCACCCACAGTCCTCTTCCCACGTAGTCAGAATATTGCCTGGATGCAAGGACATTAACCCAACAAGTGTAATCTCCTAGCTGTAGGCAGAGGACGCAAAAATGCACAAGCCCTTCATGCTCTTTTCCAGACTGCATTGGGAAAAAGCAGTCACACGGGAGCATTCTTGACACTAGATTCCTGGAAGGAGTCCCCTTTCAAGGCTATACCTGTTTTCATACCCTCGGCCAGAAGTTCTCAACCTTCAGTTGATTTTCCATCCCCCTACCCCTATTGCCATGGATATTTAGAAGTGTCTGGAGACATTTTTGATAATCACAGTTGAGGGACATTACCAGCATCTAGAGGGTAGAGGCCAGGGACGCTGCCAAGCATCCTACAAGGCACAGGACAGTTCCCACAACACAGAATTATCTAGGTGCGAATGTCAATACTGGGGAGGCCATAAAACCCAGTCCCAGGCAACAGGCAAGTAGGCAAGATGGCAGGGTGTCCTCCCTGCTTTCCCAATCCATGAAACATGGTGTGTGTGTGTCTGTGTGATTTTTAAGTGGCAAAAGTTGTACTCAAAATTGAGAGAGATAAAAAGGAATTGCACTGGAGAAAGGGAATAAAGTAGAATGGGTAAGAGTACTAACCAGTAGAATGGGAAAAAATTTTTGCAGTCTACCCATCTGAGAAAGGGCTGTTATCCAGAATTTACAAAGAACTAAAACAGATTTACAAGAAAAAAACAAATAAACCCATTCAAAAGTGGGCGAAGGATATGAACAGACACTTTACAAAAGAAGACATACATGAGGCCAACAAACATATGAAAAAATGCTCATCATCACTGGTCATTAGAGAAATGCAAATCAAAAC
>CAUYQU010091787.1:0-16760 GCA_963574635.1 Cheracebus regulus
CCCGTCAGGCGGCCTGCGGGCGGCGACCCTGGGAAGGAGCACCAATGGCACCTCCCCACGTGGATGGTCGGGATTGGAGAATGATCCCTACTTAAGAGGGAGGCTTGCGGAAGACACTCTCTCGGGACTCGGCGCACACTGACGGAAGCATAGGAAGAAGCATGCTACCAGAGACAGCTTCCTAGCCTCTACCCTGCCGCTGTAGTGATAATAAAAGTTATAAGCACCATTTTCCTTGGAGTCGTGTGGTCCTTGCCGGCCGAGGTCCGCGACAGCATTTCTCATTGAAAATAGGGGAGAAGAAAAGCAGAGGGAGTATGGCTATCAAATAGCTCAGAAACATCTCTTGCTCAAAAAACAAGTACTGGGTTATAGAAATATACAAGGTAGAGAGACTTAAATCTGAGAAATTTTTGCTTCACTTTCTGGTTTAAGCCATACACAGCAACTGCTCTTGCCAAGACAAACTACTCACTATTAATATATTAAAAGTAAAAAATAGAAGAAACCCTATGGGAGATGTGCCAATTCTTATTTAGAAAGAGTTCTCACCTCATTCCTCCCCTAAGTTGTTTATGTACAAATGTATCTTATGCATCCCATGATGAATGAGCAAGAAGAAAGAATGGACTCATGGACTGAGGAGGCCTCCAGATCAGATCAAGATTTGGGCATGTAGATCTTCATGAAGACCATGACCACAGAACAGAAGTATCAAGGCATCTTCAGAGAGACAGAAGCTGGGGAAAAGACCAAGCGACCAAGAACACATTAGTAGCAAACTGAGGCATAACAATAATATCTGGAGAGAAAAACTTGAACTCCTCCTGATATATACCAGGTATATCAGGTTTGGGTACTCTGAAAAGCAGATGTGAAATATAGGTAGGAGCAGAAATATTTATTGAGGAATTACACTAGGGAAAGAAAAATGGAGGAAGCAAGATTGGGAAGGGGAAGTCTTTAGATATTGATGCTGATTTAACAAAGTCTAGCAGCCCAACATGGACCTCCAGAGCAAATACAATTAGACCAATGTTGGATAGAAATGAGTAGACAATTGTATGACTACCTTACTCAGTTATTGGCTGGTTGGCATGAAATAAGAACATATTCTTGGACATTATTTTCTTCCTTTGCAAGATCCACCCTGAAAATAGATTTACTTGGGCTTAAAATCTGAGCTAACAGTTTGGGGCTCTCAGCTAATCACCCTCTTTGCAACTGGGCAACAAGTTCTTTCTGAAAGACTGATTGCAGTATATTTTCATGTCTGTCACACCAAGATAGCCTTTTTTAAAGTCCTGTCCCTGAGTTTTAAATTCTACCACGATCTACTCAAGCATAGATATTCCTGAAAAAGAAGGGAATCATGAAAATGAGGTAATGAACTTTTTAGGCCAAGAAAAAACTTAAAAAAAAATGGGACTGAATGATTTGACAAGGAACTGGCAATTATTGCTATAACTCTGAATAGAAATGAGACTAAAGACCTGAGTGGTATTTAGTTACAGAAAAATTGGTAGTTTAATCATTGTACATATGATTTTTTCCTGTTACCTAAATACAGTATGTATTTTAAATATATAGACATGAGGAAATGAGATCACCAACAATTAACTGTAACAAGTGTTTCAATTTTAGATTTCTAGGTACATTTAAGCACAGAATTAGATTATTAGCTTTCAAAGGGGGCATAAGCTAACCATTTCTACAAGTTTGCTATTTATTTTTCAGAAGATTATAAAGCTATATTCTAGAATAAACTAAGATGTTCGGTAGTAAATTATTTTCTCAGTGTATCCTACTAAAAGGGGTGAAATAATTAATAATAACTTTGAGAAGTGATAAAGGATGAATATAGCCACTTGTAAGTCCCAGTTGGAAGTAAATAGCAATGTCAGGAAAAATTATGAAATGTAATTGATTAATTACTTACAGAAAAATAATCGTTCTATGTAAAAGAGCAGGCAATTCACTCAAGAAGAAAAACATTCAGTAAAATATCAAGTGTAACAAGATTTGCAATAATACTCATTTTCTCGAAGTTTCTTCAGGAACTCCAAAACTAAAGAAATACAGTGGATGCAATTTCTGCCTATTGATTTTGTAACCTTAGACTTTGCTAAAGTTGCTTATCAGCTTAAGGAGATTTTGGGCTGAGAAAGTGGGGTTTTCTAAATATACAATCATGTCATCTGCAAACAGGGACAATTTGATGTCCTCTCTTCCTATTTGAATAGACTTTATTTCTTTCTCTTGCCTGATGGGCCTAGCCAGAACTTCCAATAATATGTTGAATAGGAGTGATGAGAGAGGGCATCTTTGTCTTGTGCCATTTTCAAAGGGAATGCTCCAGTTTTTGCCCATTCATTATGATATTGGTGGCGGGTTTGTCATAAATAGCTCTTATTATTTTGAGATACGATCCATCTATACCTAGTTTATTGAGAGTTGTTACCATAAAGAGCTGTTAAATTTTGTTGAAGGCCTTCTCTGCATCTATTGAGATAATCATGTGGTTTTTGTCTTTGGTTATGTTTATGTGGTGAATTACATTTAAAAACCAGACTTACATCCCTGGGATGAAGCCAACTTGATTGTGATAGATAAGCTTTCTGATGTGCTGTTGGATTTGGTTTGCCAGTATTTTATTGAAGATTTTTGCATCAATGTTCATCATGGATATTGACCCGAAGTTTTCTTTTTTAGTTGCATCTCTGCCAGTTTTGGTATCAGGATAATGCTGGTCTCATAAAACGAGTTAGGGAGGATTCCTTCTTTTTGTATTGTTTGGAATAGTTTCAGAAGGAATGGTACCAGCTTCTATAAACCAATAATAGACAAACAGAGAGCCAAATCATGAGTGAACTCCCATTCACAATTGCTACAAAGAGAATAAAATACCTAGCAATAAAACTAACAAGGGATGCGAAGGACCCCTTAAAGGAGAACTACAAACCACTGCTCAAGGAAATAAGAGAGGACGCAAACAGATGGAAAAACATTCCATGCTCATGGTTAGGAAGGATCAATATCATGAAAATGGTCATACTGCCCAAAGTAATTTATAGATTCAATGCTATCCCCATCAAGCTACCAATGACTTTCTTCACAGAATTGGCAAAAAACACCTTAAACTTTATATGAAACCAAAAAAGAGCCTGCATAGCCAAGGAAATCGTAAGCAAAAAAAAAAAAGCTGGAGGCATCACACTACCTTACTTCAAACTATATTACAAGGCTACAGTAATCAAAACAGCATGATACTGGTACCGAAACAGAGCTATAAACCAATGGAACAGAATAGAGGTCTCAGAAAGAACGCTATACAACTACAACAATCTGATCTTTGACAAACTGGACAAAAACAAGCAATGGGGAAAAGATTCCCTATTTAATAAATGGTGTTGGGAAAACTGGCTAGCCATATGCAGAAAGCTGAAACTAGATCCCTAACTTACACCTAAATTACAAAAATTAATTCTAGACGGATTAAAGATTTAAATATTAGGCCTAATACCATAAAAGCTCTAAAATAAAACCTAGGCATTACCATTCAGGATATAGGCATGGGCAAGGACTTCATGACTAAACCACAAAAAACAATGGCGGCAAAAGCCAAAATAGACAAATGGGATCTAATTAAACTTATGAGTCCCTGCACAGCAAAAGAAACTATCAATAGAGTGAACCAGCAACCAATGGAGTGGGAAAAAATATTTGCAATCTACCCATCTGACAAAGTGCTAATACCCAGAATCTATGGAGAACTTAAGCAAATTTACAAGAAAAAAAAACAACCCCAACAAAAAGTGGGCAAAGGTTATAAACAGACACTTTTCAAAAGAAGAGATTTATCTAGCCAACAAGCATATGAAAAAAAAGCTCATCATCACTGGTCATTAGAGAAATGCAAATGAAAACTACATTGGGATACTATCTCACACCAGTTAGAATGGTGATCATTAAAAAATCCGGAGATGACAGATGCTCATAAGGATGTGGAGAAAAGGGAACAATTTTACACTGTTGGTAGGAGTATAAATTAATTCAACCATTGTGGAAGACAGTGTGGCAATTCCTCAAGGATCTAGAAATAGAAATATCATTTGACCCAGCAATCCCATTACTGGATATATATAAAAAAGGATTACAAATTATTATAAAGACACATGCACACTTATGTTCATTGCAGCACTGTTCACAATAGTAAAGACTTGGAACCAACCCAAATGTCCATCAGTGATAGCTGGATAAAGAAAATGTGCCGTGTATACACCATAGAATACTATGCTGCCATAAAAAGGACAAGTCCATGTCCTTTGCAGGGACATGGCTGACACTGGAAACCATCATTCTCAGCAAACTGACAGAAGAATAGAAAACCAAACACCGCACGTTCTCACTCATAAGTGGTGTTGAACAATGAGAACACACAGACACAGGGAAGGGAACATCACACACCAGGGCCTGGGGGACGGGGGGCTAGGGGAGGAATAGCAGGGGGTGGGGGTATTAGGGAGGGATAGCATTAGGAGTAATGTGTAATGTGGATGATGGAGTGATGGATGCAGCAAACTACATTGCCATGTATGTACCTGTGCAACAATCCTGCATGTTCTTCACATGTACCCCAGAACTTAAAATGCAATAAAGCATATATATATATTTTTAAAAAGAAATGAAATCAGTATATTCAAGAGACGTCTGTACTCCCCACCCCCCCCCAAAAAAAACTATCAAAGAGGTTCTGCAATATATGTGATCTCCTAGATACAGGATTTAAGGAATAAAAATGAAGAGTCAACAGAGAAGAATCTTTTGCAATGACTTAGACTATTTTGTGCATTGACTCTCACCTCCATGAAGTAGGCAAGGGGATGATGTTTCTACTAACTGTCAACAAGGGAGAGGGTCTTTCAAAAAGACCAAAGAGTCAGATAATGTAGGTTTAGGAAGCATAAATATTGCATGAGCCACTGTGGCTAACCTGGCCTGATGTACAAAGCAAAATAAGGGAAGATGTAGCAATGGGAAAAAGCTGTATTTCTACCTACTTGGGGATAAAAGTGTCTGATGAAGGGGGCTGCGTGAGGAACATGTGATGGAAAACAGACCTGGAGCTATCTTATGAGGGAACATGTTTAAAAGAATCACCTTGAGGGTGAAGAGAAAACTGGGAAAAATCATGTATTCTCAGGATATACAGTAAGTTATCAGGGATTAAAGGGTCCACACAGAGGAGGCATATTTGCATCTGGTGAATTGTAGTTGGAAGTTACTTGTGAGAATATTTCCATGAAAAACATTAATTTTTCACAGCAGAATTATCTCCCAGCATTAACACTAGATCACAAACAGCACTAGTAAAAAGTCTCCCCCACTTGTTGAAAAAAGAATATTATCTCTCTATGATCATAATCTTGAAGAGGTCAGAAACTGGGGCTCCACAATGGGCTAGGGAGTCTGTAAGACAAATTGAAACTACTCCCATCCTTCGCTATAGCTTCCAAGACTGAAAGAGACCCAATCAGGAGAATAGAAAAATCTGGAGTTAAATAGTTAAGTCTGGAGTTCTGAAGATTATACTGAACACAAATTTAAAGAAAATAATAAAAGCATTCATTAAATATATAAGCACTATGAGGAAAACTGTGACTCTTAGCTCAGCTTTCACCAAAAGCAGGTAAACAAATAGCTCCTAAAATAGATTAGAGATTCTGTGGAAAAAAACAAAACAAAACAATGTTGAATTATGGTTGTGATTTATTGAGTTCACTTCTAGTTTATATAATAAACTAGATTTAAGGAAAACTTGAAAAGGAAAACATACATTGTTCTTGAATAGGAAAGCTAATATAAATATACTAATTGTTCCTGGGCTAATTCATAAGTTTGATATATTCTTTATTTAAATTAGTTAAGAAACAAAATTAGTTTAAATCAATAAAACTTAATTTCTCTAATGTTCTCAGAGTAATAGTACCATTTTGCATAGTTGCTTGCAATGAAACTTGAGAGCTGAAAAATAATCTAAAGACTTCTTTTTAAAGTGCCAAATTATAATCATCTTAGCATTATTTCGAGGAACAGAGAGTGATTGGGCAGTTGGCTTCCAATTTCCCAGCAGGTTATTCCCAGGGAAAATGAGAAGGCAGATTACTCAGAAATAGTCTCTTGGCATGATCTTGCTTTAAGTAAATTATGAATTATAAAATAAATTACAAAATTTCACTGAGACTTGAATTAATAGGAAAACATACATTGTTTTTGAATAGGAAAGCTAATATAAACATACTGATTGTTCCCAGGCTAATTCATAAATTTGACATATTCTTTATTTAAATTTCTTTCTGGCTTTTCTGACAGCTTTAAGGCTTTTTTTTCATTTTGATATGATCCTTTTATCCTTTATTTAATTTTTTATAATTTATTTAATACTACAATATTCTCTTAAGTAGTCTCCTCTTTAGGTCTTTACATAGTTGCAGGAATAGTCTTTCTATAATTTTAATATTTTTGTATCTATCTATGTGTAAAATACTTTAGTGACTTTCTGATTTCTCCTAAGCAAAGTTCACACTCCTGGCTGAAGAATGCAGGTTCTCCAGGAACTAATGCCTGACTGCATCTCCTAGCCTGTGTGTTGCTCACTCTTTTCTAATGCATTCTGCTTTATACATCAGGCTGTCTAAGAATCAGCTGAAATGTTACTTCTACTATGAAACGTTACTAGATTCCCCATCTACCTTACCTTCTAGGTAAAATTGAACCATCATACCTTTGACTCTCCTGAACTTGAAATGAGCTTTTATAGTAATATCTGTAATGCTTTATTATACCTATTTGGATGACAACCTTTCTGAACTAGTCTGAATTGTTCTACTTTATTGATATTTGTATAACCTAGCAGGGCATTTACAAACATTAGATTTATAATAATTGTTGATTGATTGGATGTATCATTGAAGTTTCCACCCCATGTTTACATTGTTTCTGAAAATAGGAAATATCTAACTGAAACTCCATTCTCAGATGATTTATTGTTGTGTGATTATGTTTCATGAACCTTTTTTAAGATACCATATATGGGACACTATAGTGGATACCATGGTGTGTTATTTAGATCACTTTTCAGAATACAACTGCTAACATACAGCCCTAGGATGTGAAACCTTTTAAGGAATTAATAAAAAGAACTTGATGAGAACTTTCCTGCTCAAGGTTACATACACTTCCTGGGACATCCAAGAAAGGCCCGAGTCCTTTACTCGCAGGGCAACCTTGAAGAACCTAAGATGTTTCAGAGATCACTTTGCAGTGAGCTGAATCTTTGGATGAAACAACATTGCAGCCTAATTCTCCCTCTGAATAATGTGGATTTTTTATTTTTATTTATTTATTTATTTTTTTGCCACAGATACTGGCTTCAAGAAGAGAACACTTACATTCTTTTATGCTGTTACAGAAGAAATGTTTGTGCCTGACCCCCAATTCATATGTTGAAATCTTAATACAGAATTTGGTCTGTTGGTACTAGGAGTTGTGTGGTCTTTGGTAGGTAATTAGGTCACGAGGGTGTGATCAACACCCTTATAAAAGGAGCCCCACTGAGATCCCTGATTCCTTCTGCCATATGAGGACATGTAGAGAAGATAGTCATCTGGAAAGCAGGAAATGAGTCCCCGCCAGAAAGTAAATCTACTGGCACTTTGATATTGGACTTCCCAGCCTTCAGAACTGTGAGAAATAAACAGTTTTGTTTAAGCCCTCTATTCTATGGCATATTTATTATAGTAGCTCAAATTAAGACACATGTTAGTCTCCCTGTCAGAATCTGCTTTTAGAAAATCTCAGCCTAAAATAGGTATGCAGGGTGATCCAGAAGGAAATTAGTTGCAAATTTATTTTTTTATCCAAAATATGAGAGGAAATCACATTTTACTAATAGTTAATGTGCACATGGATATGGAGTTTCCCCTCATATATGCTGCCAGATATCACACACAGTGTAAGAGATACCCTAAGAGAAGAGGGAGAATTCTCAATGTATAAGAGTTTCCACTTGTAGTCACATGATTGAATGGATTTATTTGTATTAAATTGTCTAACGTTAGCTAAACTAACACAGTACATGAAAGTAGCTGACAAAGATACGTGTAAAAAGCACCAGAGATTGACAATAACTCTAATGGTACAAGTAAACGGAAAGCAAGTCATATAGCATTGAGAGTTATCATGGAATTAGTTCTTGCTCACCACCAGTAAGAGATGACCTGTTTATACATGGATTCCCTCAGAAGTCCTCCTTGACTATAGCTGAGGTGAAAGACTAGATTAGTGGAGTTGGAAAAGCTTTATAACCAATCTGTCATATGCTTGATATTTAAAAGTATGTGTTGGTTTTGTTTTTGCCACATTCACTTTAGTTTCTGAATAAATATTTTCCAAGTACCCACTAGTGATTTTTCTGCTCCTCTCCCCCTCTTCCCACCCTCCACTCTCAAGTAGACCCCAGTGTCTTTCTCTTCTTTGTCTTCATGAGTTCTGATTTAGCTCCTACTTATAAGTGAGAACATGCAATATTTAGTTTTCTGTTCCTGTGTTAGTTTGCTAAGGATAATAGCCTCATGCTCCATCCATGTTTCTATAGAGGACATGATCTCTTTCTTTTTTAATGGCTGCTTAGTATACCACAGTGTACATGTACCATATTTTCTTTATCCATTCTGTCGTTCACGGGCATTTAGGTTGATTCCATTCATTTGCTAATGTGAATAGTGCTGCAATGAAAATTTGTGTTCATGTGTTTTTATGGTAAAATGATTTATATTCTTCTGGGTATACACTCAGTAATGAGATTGCTGGGTGGAATGGTACTTCTGCTTTTAGTTCTTTGAGGAATTGCCACACTGCTTTCCACAATGGTTGAACTAATTTACACTCCCACCAAAAGTGTGTGTGTCCCCTTTTCTCTGCTACCTTACTAACGTCTGTTACTTTTTAATAATAGCCATTCTTACTGGTGAGAGACGGTTCTCTTTATAGCTTTGAATTGCATTTCTCCAATGATCAGTGATATTTAATCTTTTTTTATACACTCTAGGCTTAATACCTGGGTGATGAAATAATCTGTACAACAAACCCCCATGAAATGAGTTTACCTATATAACAGATCTTCACATGTATCTCAGAACCTAAAATAAAATTTTTAAAAAAAGAAGAGAAAAAAAGGAAAAGTAAAACTGTTCAACATACTTTAAAACGGTGCAGCCCAGTTACTAGCAGAAGAGAACAATTAGAAGCAGAGCTCTCTGAAGTTAAAAAAGCTGGGAAAGGTATGACCTCATTTGAGTTATGTCTTTGAGATGGAAAATAAAATAATTACAAACTGTTATTATCAGAGACTAATAATAAAAAAAGAAAGAAATCTAGATAAGTACATTCAAAATGGGTCACTCATTGTGACTTTCTGAATTTATGTCATTTTTTCATTTTTAAAAAAGTGAATGTGCATACTAATTTTCTATTTTCTTTTACCATCTGTTACCATAAGCTGTTAGACAAAATATAGCTATAAACCATAGTTATTAAACAAATATTTTCCAAAAATGAAAATCAAATCAAATCACAGAGATATCATGTCTTCTAACCCTTGCATAAGTTTTTCTTTTGACATATCACCTGGTTAAAACAATGTGAGTCTCAATGTGTCAAGAAGTTTGGCAATTAAGCAAATCACTACTAAATAACCAATAGGTCAAAGAAAAAATTACTCTTAACTCATTCCCAAAATTATTCATAATTTTAGTGTGCTTTTTGAACAAAATTCAATTTTAGAAATTTTAGTTTACCTTACTACCAGAATTTAGTGAGTCGTTATTCCTACACAAGAGAGTCACACTGAGGATATGACAGCTTCATTCTAAGCAGAGAGGAAAAGACCTACATGCAGCTTGCCCCTGTTAATTACTACTACAGTACGCCAGCTTTATAAAAGCTTTATTTAAGCTACACCCTTCACCCAAGAGGCTGTGTAGTTTACTTGTAATTATTAGCAGATTGCCTCAGAACTCTCCATGCAGAATCCATTCGCATACTTCTGCCATTAATTTTTGAGAAGTTAAAGTCATTGCTCCCTCAAGTACCATTTTCATATTAATCAAGACTTTGAAGTAGATGTCTATATTATTTAACATAAATTCTGAAATTCTCAGTCAACTCTGCAAATATCTGCTTTAATCCCTTCTGTTGCAATTTAAGAAAACATATTTCTTTAAACTATGATAAACATTTGCCCTTTGGTTTACCAGGGTCACTATCTCAACTCCCAGTGTTTGCTTGCTGTTTTTATTGTCTCATTGTGTTTCCTTTAATCTTACATTCACTCTTTTCTATACCTTCATTACAAATGTAAAAGCATTATGTTTTATCTGTCAAATAAAAATATTTTAGAGCAACCACTCATAAAAATCTTGAATAAAAGCTTTTAGTTATTATTGATAATAAATTGTGGCTTATTTGGTCATCATTATAAATATGACAAATGCTTAAAGTTATTACTCCCAGTAAAAAAAGTAAATGAAGTACAGTACATTCAGCTATATGTTTAAGGAGATACTCAATGACAATTTGTTAGGCTCACATAGTTTCATAAAAGGTCTTCTGAAATATTAAAGACCATTCATAAATACATGTTTTTTGGAATATTAAAGTTGAGAAATTCTATACCTAACACCAATGCGCTATTTGATAAATAATATGTCTTTCAGCTAATTGTAATTAATATTAATTGAATTTAATGTAAAAGTTAAAGCTCATATTTTAAATATACAAAATAATTTTGCATGAGAAGAAAAAATATTTCTTCCAAAATTATAAAACAGTGATTACAAAATACATCTAAATAAAAACTTAAGAAATAAAAATATATATCTCTAGATTTTCTCATTTTAAAAAAGTAAGTAGTTATTTTTTTAACACTCACTTTAAACATTAGGGCTATATCCTAATTGCTAATGCAAGAGATTATATTTGAATGTAATGAAATAGAAGCTAAAATACGATTTGAAGAAAAGAAGTACAGTGTCTAAATGTAGATATTAAATACTGGTGGGAAGCCATCTCAGTGATGCTGCACGTATATTGCCTGTAACACAGCATAAAGAAAGTACGTTTTGATATGTATCTTTAATTTTATTTTATTGAAGTGAGAGACAATATAAAAAGAGGAAAATAATTTCTCAGGATCATGTATTCCCAGATTATTGTAGTGTAGACATCCTTGCTCCTTGTTACTTTTAACATTCCTTATAATGTAACAATTCTTTACTTAAAACCAAAAAAGACATATTCAAAATCACAAGGGAGAGTAAATATACAAGTTGTCATGTTTTCATTTA
The DNA here is from genome assembly GCA_963574635.1 of Cheracebus regulus. Lineage (NCBI taxonomy): Eukaryota > Metazoa > Chordata > Mammalia > Primates > Pitheciidae > Cheracebus > Cheracebus regulus. The sequence goes on from CAUYQU010091787.1 coordinate 11,406, forward strand.
ATACTTGTTTTGACTTCACAAGCTGATAATTTTAGAACTAGTTAGTGTAGTTACTGTTCATTTATTCTTAAAAACTTGGAAGTTATATAACTTGGTAGAAGTATATTTGAAGAAAACCTTCATAGGTAAACTATGATAAAATCTACATAAAAAAGCAGATTAACTGCTAAAATGCTACATTGACTTCTAATATATTATGATAATTTAGCCCATTTTATTAAATACACGTTGCCAAATTAAGCTTAACTTAGAAGTCTCTCCTAGAATATGCAACTAACAATTAAAACAAAACAAAACAAATTAATTGTCATTACCACTATTACTTTTAAATGTTCAGCCATATCATTTGCATTCTGATGATTTCATTTTCTTTCTATTCATTTCCTAATTTTGTCTCATATTTAGACTTTATCTCATTGAGCACACACTTAAAAATCGGTTTTATCACCCTGTTGTGTATAAGAAAATTTATTTTCATGTTAGTAAGCGTAACATTTTGTTAAGGGCTCTAAAGGTTTTTATTCTAATGCATGTTTATAGTTTGATTAACAATATGAGTATTATTAACATTTTTTCCAAATGTTTTCAAAATTATCTAGTGATACTTTTTTCCAGATACTTCTATGCAGAACCATTGCAGTAATATTTTAGTGTAATGTTAAAATTTCTATAAGATAATAAGTTATGTTTTAGTGGTTTTGATATGTACAAAGCAAGACTTCTACTTCATCCTTCAGTAAGCAAAATAAAGAGAGAACAATCCCTATACCAAGAGTTACATAATAATAATATATTTAATATTTCAATCCAACCTGTTTCAAGATTTCTTCTGGTATCTATATTAAAGAATGCTTATAAATATTTCATCATGATGGAGTTAGAGAAATAAATCTGGAAAAATGTGTTTCAAGAATTGATCTCCCTTGTATCCTTTTAACATAATTACTGTAATAAATATTATTAAGGTGTGTTTTTTTCTTCTCGTTGTCAAGTTTTAGCAGACAAATATCTCTTCACTTGTTTATTTTTCTTTATAAGAATTGATTAGTCAAAAATATGTGCCTGAATGTTTATGATTGTGTGTGTGTGAATATCTAAACACATATATGTACATGTGTTTGTACATAAGTATCTAAGCATATGTGTATATGTGTGTGTATATATAAATGTATGTGTAAACACAGGTTGTAGTTTGGTGCTCAGCATTTAGAAAGTAAAATCTTCTTATAGTTTATTTATATGATATTACCCTAAGTAAAATGAAATCTGAAATACTAATCTCTAGTCAAAAATGTATAAGATATATATAAGTGTGAAAACAAAATAAAATAAAAAATGTATATGATTTCTTGATTTTTCATCAGTCGGCATAATAAAAAAGTCTGTAATACATGGTAAAATATTTGTTTAAATTACATGTCTGTGATTTGCTTAAACATTTGCTTAAAAGCATGTTGTAGTTACAGTAGTCTAAAGTAGTCAGTATTGGACTCTATTCTACCAGTGTTTAAAAAAAATTTGTCCTAGTCTCTAGTCTGTATTTTTTCATGTGGTTCATGGAATGAATTTTCTAAAAAAAAGCAAGACTTTTTACAAGACGTAATTTGAGCAAAAACATTTTTCTGTGACTCTTCCATGAAACCAGTCATTAGTCATATATTCCTTCATCACTTAGATAAACAGGCCCACAATGCTCTAAACAAGCCCATTCTTCTCTGTTCCTTTCTTTTGCTAGCTTTGATTTTGGTATTTGTCTTTTCTTATAAAGGTAGTAATCCCTACTTCTAGTCATTATCCCCCTCCACGGCTAGGAAACTGCCAGTGGTCACTTGGCTTCAGATTAACTCAGAAAACTATGTGGACAAATGTCGGTTGCTGAAGATTAATTTCAGGTCATTTTTTTTTTTTTTGGTATTTATTTGCTCAGGTAACTTGTTCACTGTGGGTTATTTCTGAAGCAGAGTTTTGTCTATTGTCTCACTATCAGAAAATTGGATGATAGATAAGATAGAGAAAGAGATAGATAATATAAATATCTCTATATTTGATTTTATTATACTCTGAGTCACAACTATCCTTAATGACTTTACATTAGAAATTAGGACCCAAACTGTCATTTGTAGATAATTTGGCCATCTATCTAACAAACTCAAGATAATTAATTTAAAAAACAATTTTACATATTTAAAAGGTTAAGAAAATGACAATATAAAATAATTACATCATATTTTTAAGTTTTCTTTAGAAAGTTGCATCGTATTTCTGTTTTCTTTGTATATTTCTATATTCTAATACTTTATATTAAGAATTTTAAACATACAGTTAGACTGGTATAATGAATCCATATCTGCATCAGTTAAAGCCTGTCTTACCTACATCCTCACACCCAATTTTTCCATAATATTCTGAGACATTTGATCTTATGATCTATCAAATTTCAGTATGTATTTTTATAGAAGTACTACCTTTAATTCGCATAATTACAAATATTCTTTTAACATCTAAGGAAGCTATTTCCTCAATAGACCAAATTTTCATTCATAATAACTCAAAAATATTCAATATTAGAAAATTTCACTGTAATGTCATGAATTTTATATTTAGCCTTCTTCTTTATTTTTTCAAACTGTATTTTTCACCAAATCAATTTGTTACTCAGATACTTTCTTTTACAATTTAGTTTACAATTATAACTTCAGTAGTTATTTAATATATAAAGAGAAATTAGCAACAATTGTTAACTTGTGTAAACAAAATTGTAGTAGATACTTTGTAAGAGATAATTGATTCATAAATTAGCCTTTATGAAATCAAAATATACTTTTTATTAGTGCCTTTCAGCTAAATATGTGTGTGTATGTAAGATGTGTTTATAATATTTGTAATTGCTTTATATGACTTAGGGCAAGGTCTCCCATCTGCTTCTGATTATACTGTCTTGATTTGCTCTGCCTTCAGCATCCATATAACTTCCTCTGAAACTTCTTCCAAAAGTTTTTGCTATTCCTTATTCTAAAGTAATATACAGAAAAATTTGTGTTTCCTGGAGCTAGAAATGTATTACTGTCATAGTTTAGTACTGTTAAAAGTGGCATTCAAAGAATGAAGACATTGATACAACCAGAGATGTACATCTGGTGCTGAGCTTTGGAACATTCAGGATTGAAATATACACTTCCTTATGCAGTCCACTGTTAGATTTTAGATGCAGAAAATTATAATATACAATAAGTCCCATATCTTACTCTAGGTTGTCATTGACAGAGTTTAGCACACACCCCAAAGAAATACTTCCTACTGTTGGCAAACCATCTATGATGTTTTATTTTTCTTCCCATTTCTGTGGATATAATAACTAGAGTTTCTCCTCAACAAATGTACACTGATTCCTGATAGTAGATAAGGCATTTTTCGGTAGGGTTGTAAAATTGTACATCCACTTTTATTTATTTAGCTTTATGTAGTGTTTTTCAATTGCAATAGCTTTTGGGGTACAAGTGGGTTTTGATTACATGGATAGATTGTATAGTAGTGAAGTCTGAGATTTTTGTGCACCTGTCACACAAGTAGTGTACAGTGGATCCAACGTGCAGTTGTTTTTTATCCCTTACTCCCTTCCCCTTCTGAATCTCCAAAGTCCATTACACCATTCTGCATGCCTTTGCATACCCAGAGCTTTGCTCCCATTTATAAGTGAGAATATACAGTATTGGATTTTCCATTCCTGAGTTACTTTACTTAGAATAATGGCCTCCAGCTCTATGCAAGTTCCTACAAAAGGCATTATTTCATTCTTTTTGTGGCTGAGTAACATTCCATGGTGTACATATACCACATGCTCTTTTATCCACTCCAGTGTTGATGAGCACTTAGGTTGGTTCCATATCTTTGCAATTGTGAATTGTGCTGCAATACACATGAAGGTGTCTTTTTGATATAACAATTTGTTTCCATCTGAGTGATTTCAGATGAAATCTGAAAATTCATCAGATGATTTGATATAACAATTTGATTTCATCCAATGCTGGATTGAATGTTGGGTGAACTTTTAGTTTTTTTTTTTTTTAAAAAGATGGGATTTCACCATGATGGCCAAGCTGGTCTTGAACTCCTGATCTCAGGTGATCCACCCACTTTGGCCTCCCAAAGTGCTAGGATTACAGGCATGAGCCACCATGCCCAGCCAAACTTTTAGTTCTTTAAGAAATCTCCATACTGCCTTCCATAGAGGTTGTACTAATTCATATTCCAACTAGCAGTTTATAATCATTTCCTTTTCATCACATCCTTGTCAACATCTTTAATTTTTTAAAACTTTTAATAATGGTCATTCTTGCAGGGGTGAGGTGGTATTTCATTGTGGTTTTGCATTTCCCTGATGATTAGTGATACTAAGCATTTTTTCATGTTTTTTGGCCACTAGTATATATATATTTTTTGAGAAATGTCTATTCATGTCATTTGCCCACTCTTTGATGGAATTATTTTTTTCTTGCTATTTGTTTGAGTTCCTTGTAAATTCTGGATATTAGTCCTTTGTCAGATGCTTAATTTGCAAATACTTTTTCCCTTACTTTGGATTGTCTGCTTGATGATTATCCCTTTTTCTGTGCAGAAGGGATTTTAATTAGGTCCGATTTTTAGTTTAATTAGATCCCATTTATTTCTGTTTTTCCTGCATTTGCTTTTGGGGTCTTAGTCAGAAATTCCTTAACTAGGCCAATGTCCAAAAGAGTTTTTCTTAGGCTGTATTCCATAAGTTTTGTGATTTCCAGTATTAGATTTAAGCCTTCGATCCATCCTGAGCTGATGTTTGTACAGGTGAGAAGTAGAGGTCCAATTCCATTCTTCCACAGGGGGCGATCCAGCTTTCCCCACGTCACTTGTTAAACAGGGTCTCCTTTCCCAAATTTATGTTTTCGCATGCTTTGTCAAAGATCAATTGGTTGCAATAGGTTGGTACACAAGTATTTGTGGCGGGGGTGGGGGGGGTTGGGGGGTCATTACTTTCAATGAAAAGAAATGCAATTACTTGTGCGTCAGTCTAATATTTGGCTTTATTTCTGGATTATCTGTTCTAGTGCATTAATCTATCTATCTACTTTTAAACCAGTACCATAGCATTTTGGTAACTATACCCTTGTAGTATGATTTCAAGTCAGGCAATGTGATGCCTCCAGATTTGTTTTTTTTTTTTTTTTTTTTTTTCTTAAAATTGCTTTTGGTATTTTGGTCATGAAGTCCTTGCCTATGCCTATATCCTCAATGGTATTACCTAGGTTTTCTTCCAGAGTTTTTATGATATTAGGCCTCCTGTTTAAATCTTTAATCCATCTAGAGTTATTTTTGTATAAA